>JXSR01S005116.1:0-13983 GCA_000969725.1 Ophiothrix spiculata
GGTTCATCCCTACGGTTCAATACCCTGTCCCGACGCTGTATTTTGATTTTTAGTCTATACTTGCTTCCGCAGGTTTTTCTTCAGGCACTCCTGTCTTTCTCCTGTACATAAAACTGGCTATCATAGTCTGCCCCACCAAGGTTGTGGGAAGCTACAGAAGGGTTAATATCCCTGGAAAAAATTGTGTACTCGAATTGTACTCGAATTGTACTTAAAATGTACTCGAACCTGTGTTCCAAATTTGCACCTCAGGAATGTGTACTAGAATAATATGTACTCGATTTTTTCCAGGGATTATATATACAATCTAAGTATCGATATGTTGTGCTCTTGAACAAGACTCAGCAAAACCCTAAAATAAAGTGAATGATTGTGACGGTCTACCCCAAGCGAGTCATAAGTGCTATTCGGTCAAACGTCGCTATCAAATGTCACTATTATTATTACCTAATGCTGTATATCGTAAAATATGAGGACCCTAGGACTAAAAGGGGGTTAAGTCATAAAATCTTGAAAATTGAGTTGTGTCAATTTCCTGCTACAGAATTATCATTTCTACATTCTGTACAAGTTTTGTAGTAATTTGATGATCAGAGCATGCGTAAGAGTCACTGCGAGATACAACAATACCATTCAAAACAACACAAATGATATGATGTTTGTGCCATTTTCTCAGTTTGTACTAAATGTGACTTAAACATTCTTCTGGTTCTAGGGTCCTCATATATGTAACAATATACTAGTAGTAAAATGTGACCCGTCATATCGAAAGGTACCTTAAATTCGGCATATTAAATTACGAGATACGGGCTATTGAAGATGAGCATAGTCAAAAATCACGTCCAAGGTCGAATTTCTTATTTCAACAGAAATGTTATCTTTGAAGTGTATTCTATCATATTACTCTGGTTCCAATATCAAAAACATGAGACAAATGTTTCAAAAACCGAGATAAAAATCCTTTCTTCATTCAACTTTTACCAGTACAGAAACTTTAAAACTCGATTTTCTCATAACTACAGTTTTCTGAATCAGCCCGATGCCTTTTACCAATTTTGATATAACTTTGCATTAAAATATCCAATAACCAAAAGCAAGATGTCATTTTAAAGCTTAAAATATACTCTTTCAGATGAGACCAAAAATCAATTGTCATTTTGGGACCCTTAAGGTACCTTTCGATATGACGGGTCACAAATATAGAATGCGTTTTAAAGTCTGCGATATAATGAGCCCTATAACTTAGCCGTTGCTAATAAACCCGCATTGCTAGAAATACGTGCAGCGTATTAGTACTTCTAAATTTGATTTCGACATGTGAGGTACGCCAAAAGAATTTGCCTGGCATTTACATCACCGTTACCTAATCAGCCAGCAAATAATTATGATGAATTATATGACTACATCAATTACATGGAATAGGGGAAGAGATACAGCCGTGAAGTGCAAAATTCACAAGATACAATGTTCATTTTATTCAAAAGGTTACATATCATGCAAGTACAAGTTGGCACTTGTACTATCTAGACTAAATTTTATAACAAAAAGAAATCACACGACCCAAACAAATGATAATTGAATTCTAAAAATTTACAAAGAGTCTAAAAGCACACACAACTGCCTAATAAAGGATCATTTACAATTAATGTTCTTTTCAAGATGGTAAATATGCAAGTATCATGCAATTGTAACAAATGTATCCGAACAATGTTGTTATCATTGTGTATTAAAATCAAAAGAAGATATCGGTACCTTCCCATCATGTCTGGCTTTCAATGGGATTTTTGTATAGGTTGTAATAAGAGGGTTTAGTGAATCAGAATTGTCCATTTCAAATATGTTTCATCACTAAACCCTCTCTTAAAACCCCGTACAAAAATCACATATGAAGCAAGGCATCGTGGGAAGGTCCTGATATCTTCTTTTATTCAAATCTATATTGTGCGACCGGTAATATCGAAAAGTACGTTAGCGATCCCTCACAACCTAATACCTCCTTCATGAAAGTTAAACGGATTTGTTTAGAAGATATTACACATCTTTGTCTTGTCATTTCACATCTTATTCACCAAACGATATCACAGAATAATCTTTGCCGTCTTTAAGTGATCAGGTCACACTATAGTTTGGAAGTTTCGAAACAAAAAATCAAAACTATGGGCCAAACAAAATATGGGCCAATTCAGATGTTAGAATTTTAAAATTACCCAATTCTAATTTTTATTTTGGATTTTCATTTTTTTCCCACTGGTTTAATTAAACAAAGATAACGAACAAAGTTGGCAAAGAAAGACAGACATTAATAAGACATTATTATTAGAATTTTAAACGAGACGCCATTGCATGCATATAATCAAGATAATTAATTATTTTTATCAGTTTAATTTAAAACAGTACTTTGCCTTTTGAATCTATAAACTGTACTTTATTTTTCAATATCATTTCACATGGTAGAACCAACTTCTGCCCAAAAACGTCAAATTCAAAAGTGACGATTTTGTCATCATTACTCAACATACACTCTTATAGATCTAAACGTTTTTTTAGTAAATGTGATGGTTCACCCCGAAAGGGGGACTTTAACTCTAATATCAATTTTGATTTTATCATTTCATCTATTACAGCATTTTCTAAGCTTTAAAATGACACCTTACTTGTTGAAATTGATCAAGGCGATTAAATTTTACAACAGAAAACTTGCTGGACATTCTCATTATTTTCTTTATATTTGCTTCCTATTTTTCTCGAAAAGTGTTCTGTCGCAAAGTCCCCCTATTCGGGGTGAGTCATCACAAATATCATAATGAATTTTGATATACTTCGTCTAAAACTCTGTCACACATCACCGTATAGAGCCCTAACGTACGAACAACGTACAAAAGTTCCACATACTGAACGTGTGTCAAACGGACGCCATCGTATAACGAATTAAACGTATAGATAACGGAAGCAACCGTATAGATAACGTACTGAACGTACTTCTAACGAACACACAACAAATACAAATGTACGAATAATGTTCAAAAGTTTAACATACCGAATGAATGTCAAGCGGACATCACCGTATGGATAACGAATTAAACGTATATATACATATGGGTAGCAACCATATGAGTAACGTATTGAACGTACTTCTAACGAATGTATGACCAACAACAATGTATAAACAAAACCATGTTGGGATTAAATACTTAAGGCTCTGTCACATATCACGAACGTACGAATAACGTACAAAAATGTCATATACTGAACGTGTGCCAAACGGACCAACACCGTATGGATAACGAATAAAACGTATACATATCGGACAAATGGAAAGCGAATTGAACGTGCTTGTAACGTACATATGACGAACAACTATGCATAAAAGGAAAACTATAGTGGGGTAGAGTCCGTTAGGCGTACGTATTGCTCTATATACGGTGAAGTGTGACAGAGAATTAGACATACGTTTGACTCTACCTGAATGTGTGGCAGAGCCCTTACATGGCATAATGTTTCTCCTCTCTTGTTTTTTTACCATTTCAATAGATTATAACAGACGGATATTCACATTGGTTTTACGTATATTTAGCGTCTATGTTTTTTAATTCCACGAAGAATAGACATAATAATAATCATGTTCTTTATCTATAATTGTTAGTCCAAATGTGTACCATAGATGTAAATGGGCTACAGATGTATATATTTGATTAAAGTCATCTCAGTAAGTTCGAGATATATTGCCCAATCATCTAAATCTACAGCAATCTGAATCTATCTCTTATGCTTTAGATATTGCCGGTCGTGTACAGACCAAGTTAAATAACCTATCACAACCTGTGTTCAGCCATAATCCAGTTCCACCAAACCTGACACATGATACACCATTATCTACAGAGCTTGGTTGTGAACCACCCCATCTGAAGAAATCTCTCGGACTTCCATCGCTCCATACAAACTGACCCTGGGAATAATGATATCCGATCCAGAATCTATAATTATCCGCATAGTACCTTCTCTTTGCATTCATTCTCTGGAATATCCAGTCATTCTCCTCCTGGCTATGTATTGACACGAGATGTGATTCAAATTTTCCCGCCTTGCCTAGGCTTTGACAGTATTTGTTGGCTTTATCCCACGTATATTTCTGTAATGGAACCAAGTAGCAATGTTCTTTATATTGTACCCATGGTAGTTCACACGGTCCGGTACAAGATTTTGCTTTAACAAGTGTTGTAAGTAAAATCACAAATGATGATATGATAATACCAATTGAAGACATGATTCAATTCCTTGACGGAGATGATTACCGCTTTCTATTCAAGTCAAATATTTCAGATATAACGTAAACGATTCTCAGACCACTTTTGTTTTAAAATCCTTGGTAACACTCAAAAACGAAGATGTATCTCAACTGTATTCTGTATGATAAGGTTTGTGAATTTAATTGTAAACGGCGTTCCGTGGCATAGAAGAATTCACAAGAAACGTTAAGAATAAATCGACCAATTCTTCCGGAATATTCTGTATCTAAGACGTCACAGCGAATTTCTTCATGGCTTTGATGTTTATTTTTGTTAAGAATTTGTATAAAGCTCGCAATATAGATATAAATTATGCAATCATTCATTTACAATATTAAATATAGTTTTTCATTTACTAATCAATAGCTATAATGTCGATATACAGTATTGATTATGAGAGTATGATACATTGTGTGACTGAAAATGGTACTGCCTTACCTTTTAGTCACAAAATATCAAACAATTTGTGTTCGAACCAGATGTAACCTGCTGTGGAGCAGGGGCCCCGAGAAAAAAATGTTTTCCCTCCACAATTTCCAACCCCCCCCCCTGAAATAAAGAAAAATTATAAGTTTCAATATGCCATATAATGTTGATGTTAGTGCTCCAAATTGGCCCCTTTTATGTTTCTTTTTTTTTAAATATTAAAGAAGATTTGGAAAAATTGCCCCCAACTATAGCACAAATTTTCAACCTTCCATTTACAAGTTTACAATGCATCTTTCCGGTATAGGAACGTGGAAAGTTATTGTCAGAATAGTTGTACTTGTAGTAAATACACCTTTTATGCTTGCCCTGAATTTCTCGGCTTGATTTATTTTTGATTTTTACCTATGAGTCATTAAGTTTGATATTTGAGAAAATATGATACAATTTGTTGTAGGGGTGTGAACAATTGGGTCATTGGGGATCTTATAAAAATAAATAGATTAATAAAATAAAAACAGCATAAACATAGCAAAATGATTATGAGGAGATATTATACTAGGTTTGCGCACAAACAGGATCTATTAATTTACCCTGGTGTCGAATCAAACCTACCATTAGGAAAACTTTGCAGGATGACACCAATATGTTCTGGAAATCGGTCGTTGAACCTCTTTTAAATTAAGGAGAGTTTGCCAGAGTTCTTTTTATGTCTAACACCGATATAACCTGGAAGTCAATCATGTATTCGCTTCCCAAAGGTGTGTTGAAATTTGCTATTAATGCTTGTATTGACTCATTGCCATCGTTCACCAACCTTAACCGCTGGGTTAAGAGATTGTTTGACGCATGCCCCTTGTGCAAAGGAAAAGGGACATTATTTCATATTCTTAACCACTGCCAAAACATGCTCGATAGATATCTCTGGAGACATAACAATATCATCCGTATTCTTTTGTCTGTATTTAAAGATTCCGATCATTTTGTTAATGGTAACCTCAATGTTTTTGCCGACATAGAAAACAACACCATAGGTAGCGTAATACCACCAAACATAATTGCTACTTCTCAAAAACCAGATATTGTTTTATATTGGCCAGCAGACAAGCGTGCCATTCTGTTTGAGTTGTCAGTACCATTCGAGCCAAACATCGAAAAAGCTCACCGCACGAAAATTGAACGGTACACATCCCTCATCACCGATATCTCCGATGTTTGGTATGATTGTTCGCTTGTTGCTGTTGAAGTCGGGAGCAGAGGGTTTATTGACACTGACAACAAAACCAGATTAACCAACGCTTGTTGAGACAAATCAAATGCACTGCAAAGTATCCATTACTCAGAACCAAAATTGTCAAATCTGTTATCATGTCATCATATTCGATTTTTAACGCGAGGCTTGATTCTCAATGGAACGTTCAAGAAACGATTTAATGTATTTTTTCCCCTTTTTATTCCCGCCATGATGGTTTCTTCACGCTGTGTGCTTTCATTAATTTATGTATTGTATTTTGTCATATCCTTGCCTGGGATCGGTATGGATCCCAGTTGATCTTGGGCTGTATGTTTTCTTCTTTTGTTATGAAATAAAGATGATTGAATACATTTTTGCAAAAATTTCTTGACGTATTCGGGGAAAGTTTGGTATCACACGAAAGGTCTAATTCATGTATAAAAAGTGACATTCTCATGATTTTAAGTAATGAAGTTATCTTTGAAAAAGCAATTAGGGGACCTGATGGGCGGGGTAGTTGAGGCGACTGTGGTTGAGTCGCGCATAGAATTACATGCAAAGTGTAAAAAGTTATGATTTATAAACACAGGTATATATTGTTAAAAATAAAAATGCTGGGATCATAATTTTTGAATATACTTCGATGAGATATGTAATAATGCTAAAGCATGTATCGAATATTGACATATCGTCCAAATTTAATAGTTTTTACTGTACAAAACATGCATTTACACTCGAAAACTTTAAAACAGCATATCTTTTGACCAAGTCGACGTATAGTTGGAAAAAGTTATACATTTTTCAAAAGGAAATTTGACGAGGAATCCGATTATGTGATTATTTTTTAGGTAGTGTATACAGAAAAACAACAACCGTATGACCGATAAATGTCCCAAAAGTTTAAGAGTCGTTTCATATTTTGACCATCCTCAGTATTTTGACCACAATGAGAAATTTGGCCACCCGTATTATTTCATGGGAAGCCTATCATTACATCCTTCAAGTAATGTTTGTGTCATCTGGATACACCTTCGCTCAACAAAATCTCATTGTGCCAAGTTGGTTGACCAAAATGCACTTTTATTTTATTTTACACCCTGTATAATTTTTACCCATCCCTCAAAATTAGGCTTATGTAGGTAAAATTGAAATCCTCAGAAAATAAGCTTTCCAGCAATATATAACTTTGCGGGTTTTAAGTTTATATATTCAGAGTTAAAATCAGTACTGGTTAAAATCCGTTGAATACAAATTGGCATGGTTTAAAAAAATCAATTTTGGCAAATTACGACCTTGCTGCATTTACGACTCGTTTAGGATGGGCGGTCTAATTTTTCCCAAAATGCAACATTGAACTAAGCTGTCGATTTTGTCGCGTTAACTGATTTACTATATACGATGTGTCAAAGTATCGTCTGCCCAAATAGCAATTGCAAGATGACGCATGAAACAACTTCTACTTTAAAAGATATTATCAAGTATGATTAAAGAGAGTTATTTGTTATTCTTTAGCATTGTTTAAGTCACATTGTTGTGTCAGCTTGAGCTATTTTGTCTAAAATAATGACCCCTTTCCTTCAGTGTCTTCTTCATCAAGATGTTCACAATATATTTTCAACTTGTTCCAACTTTGATGATTATCCATAGAAATAATGCCTTCATTATCCACCGAAGTTCCCTATATGGTAGAACTGTAATCTTGACAACTTTCGTCTTTGCATTTTGGCAGATCTCGATGACTTTCTGGACTCTTTCACCTGATCCCTCTGATAAAACACTAAATGTCGGGAGGTTTGGGATCTTGAATCTGAGCCCTATAGTAATATTTTGGTTGCAGACAATTAAATCGCGTAGATACTTTTGCAAAAATAACATCCACTACACTAGTACATGTAGTTCATCATTTTTGAGTTGTCGCAGCCAAGTCACACGCTGAGATAGAAGCATCCAGGGGTATACAATACTTTCTTGTTTGTTTACCAAAACAGAGTTATATCGATATCCGGATGAAAGTTGTGGACATACAAGAGGGTTAAACGAATTAGTGATATCTAAGGGACGCACCATTAGATATCTGAGGGGGGGGGTAGGAAGTTGGGTTCGGGGGGGTTTTTTTTTTTCGCGCCCCATGGGGCGCGATTTTTTTTTGTCAGTTACCTGTTTTTTTTCCCCATTCCATGTTCAGGGGGGAATTTTTTTTTTCTTCTACCTTTGGAGGGGGAATTTTTTTTTCCCGAAAACTTCCTACCCCCCCCCCCCTCAGATATCTAATGGTGCGCCCCTAAAGACAAGCCTGATCTAGAATATACTACATGTATGTACGAGTATTGTCTGTTTGTTAATTCCAAGAAAACGAAATCAAAACAAGTCATTCGTGTACTATATTCAAAGTTTAGTATAAAGTTCGACATCTATATCTTTCTCCTCTCTTTTTCTTCTCATACTTAAGATGTTAACGGTCGTTTACACACAAAGTTAGTCTCTGCATTACATGTGGTGTCGTACCATCTCCCAGTTTTCATAAACTTGGCGCAGGTAACGTTATACGTATCCAAAGAGTTCGGCTGTGAATTGCCCCAGAAGAAGAAATCTTTCGGACTTCCATCGCTCCAAATAAACCGATTCTGGGAATAATGATATCCGATCCAGAATCTATAAGTATCTTCAAAATACCTTCTCTTTGCATTCATTCTCTGGTGTAACCAGTCATTCTCCTCTTGGCTATGTATTGACACGAGATGTGATTCAAATTTTCCCGCCTTGCCAATGCTTTGACAGTATTTGTTGGCTTTATCCCACGTATATTTCTGCAATGGAACCAAGTAACAATGCTGTTTATATTGTACCCAGGGTAGTTCACACGGTTTGGTACAAGTCTTCGCGTGAATCAATGCTATACATGTGATCACAAATGGTGATATGATCCATAAAGCAGAAGACATGTTGTAAGTTTCCTTTATCACGATGATCCCAGCTTTTAATTCAAGTCATCTGTTTGAGTTAACCGCGACCCTTGTTCTCCAATACATTCACCCTACATGTACAATTGCCCTGTTTGATGATACTCCGACCCAAAGAGAAGGTTTTTTTAACAGTATCATGTACAATATTTTAGAATGTTTTAGATTAAATCAACATCATATTGTGCCAAATATATGACAAAGAGAAGATATAAACAATCAATCAAATATGAACAGCTTCTACCAAAAACTGCAGTGTATTGTTTTCAGAAAAGCAACTTAAATTCAATTTATTCATAATTTAAAAGAAAAACACGTAAAACGGTACTCAATAATGAATTTTGAATCAATTATTTTTTCTAAAGGCTCCAATCGAAATATAATAAATTATGTAAGAATAATTTATATTTAGTTTATATATATAACTTTGATTCTAAAAATATAGCTTTTCAAATCAATGTTATGCTATTAATTGCATCGGCTACGAAGTATATCACTGACTTTCAAACATTACAAATAATAACACTTAGTGTTATTAAATTTAATTTGATTTCATTGTTATCATTTTTTTAATTAGTAACTTACTATCGCTATGTTTAATGGGTGGTGTGTATATTTTGAGTAAAACAACAACTTGATGGATATGGATTGAATAATATACACTTCAAAAGAAATAAATCTCCTGAAAAATATCTAACTTTTCTGAAAATTAGTTTGACCCTTCCAGTTGTCTAAGAGTAAACGTGAAGGCTCATCCACGGTGTAATTTTAAAGCTCAGAAAATGCTGTAACGGATGAAATGATACGAGTGTAGGCTGAAATGGGTTGCCGGGTGTGTGTCCAGAAATTAAATTTATACTTGTAGCTAGATATAAGAGGGATGATTAAAATGCATCATGAGGAGAGCAAAGAATTCAATGCTTGCATTTAATTTCTCAAGACTCCCAAAGCTTTATGATGAAATGTATAGTTTAGTTCATTTCATTGACAGTACTATGCACTCCAAACATTTTTTAGAGTTGATTGTAAAGTTCTCTTTCTGGGACACATGGATATGTTAAAAACAAAAATTAATGTTCTAATTTTAATGGTTGAATGATCAAAAGTAACAAACACAAATAAAATCCGTCAAACAAAATTTGAATGATGACTGTTTGAAGCGAATAAATTGTGGGAAACTCTGAAGTATTACTTTGAAAACGATCCAGTTTCTGTTACCTAAAATAATGATATATGCTGCTAGCTGATAATCATCTGAGTGCGTAGAGGCAGATGGCGGGCGAGTGCCCTGAGGGTCGATAGTTGTAAGAGTCGTGGATGAGAGCTGGTGCTAAGCATGGGATGCAGAGCTCTATGAGCTGGGCTTCTCACAGCCAGCCAGGCTACCATCTGCCTTACGACATCGCATACAACAAAACGGGCGTCGTTCGCTTAGGTTCGTGCTGAAAGTAGGTCTATTTGATAAAAAATTGAAGACAAATAGGATGAAATATTAAAATGAATTTTCTAATGCATTATAAAAGTTTGTTTAACGAGATAACTCAACACTGTTTTTATTTTCTGATAAAATTGCCATTTTTAGGGGAACTTGTGTTGCTCAGCTTACATTATGTGTTAGCATGTTATACATATTTAAGTTTTGTCAAGTATAAACCTATTGGTGAGCTTTGGTGAGTTACTGACCAACACATAAAAATATAGAAGCACAAGCACTGAAATAATTTTACCCTAGCTCTTTAGACAGCGCAGTTTTAGAAATTATGCCAGATAACGGCATGGACTCATTCTACTCTAGTATCGTGACATTATTATTTTTCTCCGCTGAAGTTTGCCTGAAGTAACAGATGGGATAACATGTATATATGTGCAAAATATCTTGTTTTCGAGGGGTCTTGCCCGGCGTCTTAACATTTTTATTATGCGTCCACCATCTTGCATTTTATAACACAGTGTTGGTTTTCTTGAAATCAAGTGTCTTTTCCATGATATGAGCACATTTAACGATATGAAACTTTACGATAATATGAAATATATTTTGCAAACTTTGTTTAATTATTTTGTTATACACAGCAATTGAAAAAGGTTTCCAAGTTACCACGTCTCACAGCTGGTTTCTTTACATAAATTTGTTGTGTCATCTGCCTTGTGGCGATGTATTTGACACAAGGCAATTTGCGCCCATTTTCAATGAGACACAATTCAGTTGGCACACGCAATGCGTCATGGGTAACACAAAATTGAGATCTGAATTTTGCACCATACCAGTTGCTCTGCTTTGTTCGTATACATTGTGACAGTTTCAGTTCACTAAATCGGATTTTCCACTTCAGCACGGATGAAAATGTACTCAGATCTTCGCCGCTCTCCATTCAAATTTCCTAAACTTTTTTCTTTCAATCGTGACCAGGGGTTAGTTTTGACGAGATTTGATCCTCGGGCCAAACGTCGTAACAATCTTGGCAAAGTTTGCTTTATGACTATGCGCAATGCTGGGGGAATTCTGTAACAATAACCATTCTTAAAGCCATACTAAACAGAAAGTGTATTTTCATTCCTTTGTAAACTTCCACGGCCAATACCACCGAAGGCAGTTCGGTGAAATAATTTGTATATGAATTTATGTACAAAAAATGGTTATATATTTACAAATCCGATTAATGGGGATTTGATAATGATATCTATCTGAGATAAATATGAAACGAAAGCGCCTTTTTAAAAAATAAATTTGATAAAATCGTTACAATATTTCAATGCACATGTGTACTTCATTAGATGTTATTTATTGATTTTGCATTTCAAGGCATTCCGAAATCAAAAATAACCCGATTTTGTGTGATATACATGTAGATAATAGAACATGCACGTTTTCATGAAGGAATTGCACATATTTATTGATGGTGTATTTGGATATTACTGGTTCAAATAACATAACATTGATGTCCCATGTTTATTATTTTGAGATTAAATTTGAACTTCAAGTGTACTTCATGAAAAAGAAATACACAAAAGAAAAACAAAATAATTCAGTTTTCCCCTAATTTGATTGCAACGAGAAACTAAAAATAAATTAATAAAAATAACATGTTAGTAAAGAACAACTGAATATACTAAACAAAGAAATTAATAACAATACCGAGAATTCCTTAAAATGTTGAAACCTCGCGTGCCATGTGAAAACAAAGACTAGCTTTCAATAAATAGTTTTAATTGTTTCTTAAATGTTAATTTTTAGAGACAGTTTCATTTAAAAGAAAGTGACCCTTTTCAAAGTTGCAATCGAACTGCGCCAAGAGCATTTTCTAATCTACGGGGAAACAAACCAATGACTTTTGAGTTACTTTACGCATTTTCTGTGGTTTTTGCAGTTAAGTAACAATACTGTTTAAGGCTGTTAAACAAAAACTGCATTTATTGTCGAAATTCATTTTTATACTAAATAAATACCAAATCAAAGCCGGAACGAGTTGACTTTCCGATCACCAGCTGTATCTTAGAGAGTTTGAGGCAAAGCATTTCATTTGTAAGCAAATTACAGCCTTGGGGACGTTTAAATTCCTTAGTGTTTCGGTTTTTGAAATGAGTATCAAAATATACAGAGTCCCTTAATTTGTTTTGTGGGTATTTTAGTTTCTAATTATTATGATTAAGAGGTGATGACCCTAGAAAGGGGTGAAAAGTCCATAAATCACCTTTAATAACAATAGATCGAACAACGTTAACAAAATAATGCATAACGATATTTCAATGTAACGAATTCTTTTAATATCTTTTCTAATATAAGAATATGATTTTTTGTAATTTGTTTCTTCATGGATGTCTTGTTCTCTGGTAGGATCAGTTTTTTTTTTTTCGAATGGGCCCTTTAAGGAACACAACATTGTAAATACATGTTGACATTATGGAATATATTTTCTATTGATGTAGATTAAAAAAAGGAGACAGCACCAAAGTAGTGTGTTTCAAATGTTTCTAGCCATATTTGTAAACTTCAAATCTTACAAGAGCACTTTTGTACCTCTTGAAATGACACAGAGGCAATGAGGACTGTAAGGCACAGTCAATAAAAAAAAAAGAGATCAAAAGTCCCCAACAATATTGTGGTATTAACTACATGTATTTACATAATATGGCCATTTTTTCCCACGGAAAGATTTCCAGAAGTTGAAGTTACGGTACTTCAAAGGTTGTCAAGGAGTAATATACCGAGTGAGTCAATAAAAGTGCAATAGTTGAAATGGCGCCAAAATTTAAAAAAAAAATACTAAACAAATAGCTTTTGTTTCTAGATCATGGATTTACCTTTAGAATGTTGAAAGAATGGGGATAATTGAGAAAGGCGTTCCAAAGATATATTTTAAGTGGGTGGTGTAGGATCATTTCTGTCCAACTAGAGAACATTTTGATCATGTGTCTCGTAAGGATTGAATGTGACATTGCCTATCAAAGTATGTTTCTTTTACATTTCTCTGTCCTACTCTTTATTGCAGTCAGTAGTTAGAGTGTTGTATATGAAGGCTATTGAGAACCTCATGGCTGAAGGAACACATTGGAAGAACAACATGTACCCATCAATGTAGGGGTTGCGGCAGGCTGTGCTTGATGCTTGGATAGATACCATCGAAACACTACAAACATAAGTAAGTATGTATAAACCACACGGCGTATGCTTCTCGTGGAGGACATAAGGAACATTAAGTGTGATATAACCTCTTATAATTCACATTTTAAGGTAACAAATGAAAAGAAATGTGACTAATTCAATGTTCCATAATTCAATAAATTTTGCACATTATAATTTCAGAACTACAATCAGGAGCGCCTATCCAGATCAGTACGCATCTCCGCATAATAGACTGTGCATCGTAACTGACGCCCGTGTCGCTTTCATCTATAAGCAGTCTATGACGATCTGGATCATGGAGGTGCGCTTTAATCTGGAACAGCGATCTGTAATATATAGATGATAGCCCCATTGTCTCTGTGACTGCACTATGTACAAAAATGCTCATGGCTCATTCCAGTGAAAACTAGTCCTGTTTTGATTTCAAGCAAAAAATCAGCTTTTTTATTCGACCAT
>JXSR01S005118.1:0-10149 GCA_000969725.1 Ophiothrix spiculata
TGTGATCTATTTAGATATATACATTTCATGTTCATGGTATCTCTTGTTCTTAAAATATGGCTTTTATTTAACTATTGCAGTTTTTTTGACTCACTCGGTATACATATACATGCTTACAAGTGTGTTTATACCTGTATATATTTTTAACTTTTTGTATGAATTTTACAATTTTTGAATGCCTTAATCTGAAAAATATGATTCTGAG
Organism: Ophiothrix spiculata; assembly: GCA_000969725.1. Taxonomy (NCBI): domain Eukaryota; kingdom Metazoa; phylum Echinodermata; class Ophiuroidea; order Amphilepidida; family Ophiotrichidae; genus Ophiothrix; species Ophiothrix spiculata. The sequence continues at coordinate 206 of JXSR01S005118.1, forward strand.
ACTTTGGAAAAACTCACTGAATCTTGCAATATAATATATGAGGTAGTTTTATAATATATGAGGTAGCTTTATCATTATTTAAATGAAACTAACTCCAATTAAAGTCAAGAACACAGTTTTGATATATGTGTGGACATACTTAAAATTTTTAATCACATGTGAGTTTCTACTCATATTGAAGTGAAAACAAAGAAATGAAACAGCTTTGAGAAGTGCCTTGTAAGACCAAATTAATCAGTGTTTTTTTCACTTGTGTTAGGCAAATCATTTTGATTGGACAGGGTCATTTCTACTATATATACACATGTGATTTTTCGATGAGGTCTTATTAAATCAAACCCTATTGAAACTTACATTCCCCATTCCAATTAAGTAATAGAAACACCTTAGTACAAATATGTCATAAACTGGAGTTAGCAATTATTATAAAGTCTCTGATCTGATGGCCTGATGGCTTGCCAAACTAAGGCCTAAAAAAATTGTTTGATTGGCGTAACATAGAAAAAAAAATAGGGTAGGTAGGTCAGATTTTAAAAAAATCTTTTTTAATTTTATTTTTTAAGTCTATGTTTCACATACAAGAACCACAAAATATATGATACTTATACAAAGACATCTTCATTTTTTCTGTAACACATCTTTTATTTGTCATTTTGAATGTCCTGCAAGCCATATCTCAGGCCATGAATTGATTCCCATCTAATTTGGGATTTGGAGGTTTTTACCATGCTCAAAAAAAAAATATTTAGGGTTGGTGGTAAAAATAGGGTCGGTCGGGTTACGCCAATCAAACAATTTTTTTAGGCCTAAGGGATTGACACTGGGTTTGATTCTGTGATGAAACCATTCATTTATATGCATATTTCAAAGAACATGTACGTAGCCGTATTAATGGAGGTAATGTGTATATATTTATGTATACACTGAAACCCTGCTAAATCTCATTAAGAAAATTAGTCAAATTACATAAGTCTAAATATATCATAGTCCATAGTAGGTGTGATCTTAAAATTTATGGCAAGGTGACTTCCCATACTGAATGTGGGATTGGGTGTACAGGTTACATGTTCAAATCTGGGCAAAAACATCCATTTTAGCCATGCAGATTTCTGAGAAGTTAATAAACAAAAATCCTGAAAAAGTGTAAGGGTTATTAAATGACAAGCCATGACGAGCTGAAGGTAAGTGAATCTTATGATTTTCAATTTTAATTGCAGTTAAAAGCTGACAAAATTGAAATGATGAATTATAGGTCATAACATTTGGAAAACACACCTTCAAGTACTCCACTTGAAAACCAAGAAGTTGATTTCAAAACGAGAGGGACTTCTTATCTGTTTTCAAGGGAAAACTGACTATCAAAATGACCCCTAAAACAAAACACAACTAATCAAGTAAAGTGATCAGAGACATATTTATTCGTATTTCTCTCAAATTATAATTAGCAGCTGAAATTCACTTTCTAAAAATACTGCAAAAATTAGATTTGTATACAATGCCTGTATTTAAAAGCGTCATATCTTTTATAGCAATGTGCATGTAAAAAATATACTAAAACACATAATAATAATACAATATTAAACTGCTGATAAAAATCAAGATGATCGTTCAAATCTTTTATTCTAAAACATAATTAAAAAAAATGAGAAACAGGTCACGATGTTTACTTGAAAACTTGATATGAAACTGGAATTGTCCACGTGTCAAATTTTGAAACCTTTTTTGTGTGAATATGGCCTCATCTCTGTATAGGTAATAAAACATTGATTTGTATTGTATCATGATACATCTTCACATTGTACAAGGGAAAATCTGCAACTTTTTCAAAATGACCAACGGAATTCAAGTTAACATAACTTTGTCATCTTTTGTCATTTGTTAACTCTTCCACTCAGGAATAATATTTTCACCATTCATTCTATTTCATCGGAAAGCCGCTCTGAGCTGCTCTCACTTTATGATAGCCTACGATAATTGTAGAGCGCCAGGGTTGTTCTCTTTGTTAATAAAAATGATGGCACTCGATAGCTCTTCGTTTCATCTGTTCGCTGGCGAATTTTCAGCCAATTTGAGCTTGTTGGTTTTTTTAGAGCTATTTGAAAAAACTGAGTAGAAGTTGAAATTCCGGGCCGCTGTGAGGGGCTTTCCATAGTGAAAGAGTTAAAAACAAGCGATAAAATTAAAGTGAATATTCAAGCATATAAAATGACATGTCAGTATCATCTTATCCTGACAATGTTGATAAAATTATAGCATTTATGCTTATATTAGCTAATTGTAAAAGATGTTGTCCGTGTCCACATGCACATTTGTGATTGGTTCAAAGTTTTGGCTCCTAGTATAATTTAATCATTTGTCAGTCTTTTGATCCATCAGTATATGGTAGTAAATTAAAGGGGCAATTCATGATCATCTTTCATCCCCAAGGTCCCATCTATCAAAATCAAGGTTTTTGGCTAATAAGAATCCTTGACCGATATATGTTACAAAGCTAAAACCATTGTTGCAAATCTATTTGAATTCCTAAGAAAATCAAGAAAATGTGTCAGTTTCTAATTATTGTTCGGACCCAAACAAACAACACAGTAGCCTATGAAGATTTTAAAAAAACACTCTAAAGCTCGTAACTTGAAAACGGTAAGTATGACTTAAGTGTAATTTTCAGAATGCATTTATTTTGTGTTCATCTTTCTATCTAGGTAGAAAAGAGAATAGGTTATAATTAGATCAAAATCATGAATTGCACCTTTAATATGTACGCATTAACACCCACTGATTTCTTGTGAAAAGAAACTTCAAACATCTTTGGGGTGAGATACTTAGTAGTAAGGGACACTGTACCTAACAAAAATAGTCAAATTTTACCTTGTCACCAGACCAGTTCAACATCTGGATAAAGTTTGTTTATGACAAAATGGGGCTGATACAAGAGGCCTATTTTACTAAGGCCTCGGGGAAACTACACTTATGATAGCTTATGATTACGCCATAATGCCCTGCTATTATTGGTTCAAACCATGGGGTTATTACCACATCTCTATGATTCCAATAACTTGGTTAATGAATTCAATTTCAGAATCTATTGTTGTTTGACATTTGAATTGTTGCATTCAACATCACAAACCAGATCACAGGCTAGTCTTATTTTGTTTAAGTTATCGAACAGCACCAGGGTGTTTGATGCATAAACTCTACACTTTTTCAAACAAAATCTATATGGAACACACCTGGTAGGTACTATAAGCAAGGTATGCATTTTACTGAGATTTATGAAGCTCCAGTTACGATTCATCTTGCATCAAGTACCCGTATGATGAAACCCAGGGGCCGTGAAGGCAGGTGTCTTAGAGTTCATTGATGCAAACCCCCAATTTTCAATCTGATAACATCCAGTTAACTGCTTAAGTTCATATTTGTAAACCCTCACTAAATGTTAAACAAATTTCATGACTGTTTTGTTTAAAACACAAATTTAATTCAAAGTACACTTGATAGGTCTATAAAGCAATGTTTGCTCATAAATATGAAACTGTTTCTTGTAAAAACAAAACATTGACAGTAAGACCTCATTACCTCCTTACTTTATGGTCGCACCAATAAGACTACTGCAATATCAGCTACTACCTCTTTGGCCAATGTTGTTTTCTGTAATAAAATTAGAATACATTTTACCAGAATTTAGTCATTTTGCTCATATATGTATTAAGCAGGGCCATAGGAAGCAGGGGCAAAGGTGGGCACTTGCCCCCTCTGGCTTGAAAAAGCAGGACAAAGATCATTATACAGAGCTTGTGTGGTCTAGCGGGACACCATAGGACTCATAAATCAGTAGATCGTGAGTTCGAGCCCCACTACGGCCAACAAGTTATGACCTTGGGTAAGTCATTTATATTTTCTATTGCTTCGCTGACTCTAGTGTTATACGGGTAATTACTAGGATTATGGTCAGGGAGCACAGTGCAATGGACAGAGTCTAATAATAAGAATACCAAAGACATTGTAAAGGCAACTGACTGTGTTCTATTTGTAATGTAATAAATGCAACAAGCGCTTTGACCCGATGTTCAATTGGGAAAAGCATTATATAAGTGGGGCATTTATTATTAGTACCAGGTGTCCCAAAAAATGGTTACATGTAGAAAAATGACCGTGTGCTAAAACTATAGTAGTTATAGAAACGAAACTTAACACAAATTATATTACAATGCTCTTCTAGATACTCGTAAAATTTGGATATCACGGCATTATTAAATTTTGAGTTATTAATAAAGGTAGATACCTATGTCAGAAACGCATTTTCTTCAAAATTCAACCAAATAATAAGCATACACATTTTATGATATTTTAATGTGCATTTTTGTCTAAATGATCATGATCAGACTTTATATTAAACCAAATTTGATACAAACTTTAATGAATATTAATTGAACTCTCTTTCAGTATATCTATTATGCAAATTAGGGAAACCTGCATTCCATGCATTCCAGAATGAGTTGTTTATATTGAACCTGTCAATCAAGTTGTGGCGCAAAAGTTGATGAATACGCATAAACATAATCAAATTTTGCTGGGTAACGTTAATTCTTTAATCTTTTAAACTGCAAACTTGTGTACATTTTGAAAAAAATAATCTTAAACTTTCAAGCCATGTTTAAACTATAAATTTCTTTATTCAGTAGCAAAAGTCCGATCGACATTTTAGAGATAGCAGAAATAGCAAAGTTTTGAATAGGTGGCCATTTTGGCCTAAAATCAAATTTTGATATAATTTTCAGACCTGTAGTAATTTATGACGTCATAATTACGTAACAGCTAGTCCAATTATTATGATGTTGGTATCAATGAGAAGATGAAAACCTACCCTATACTATGGTATACAACAACCCAAGTTCGGGTTTGTTAATTTTAAGTTCACATGGGATTGAACGATGGTTAAAATTACATCAAACGAACATGCTTCCGATTTTGGTGAATTTTGAAAAAATACGTTTCTGACATAGGTATCTTCCTTTAATAATAGCTCAAAAACTAATATTGTTGTGATTTTGAAATTTTACCAATATCTAGAAGAGGGTTGTAATATAAAGTGTGCAAAGTTTTGTTTCTCTAACCACTGTAGTTTTAGCGCACGGTCATTTTTCTACATGTAACCATTTTTTGGGACACCTGGTATTATCATTATTAATATCAGGACAATTATTTGAGTTTGGGCAAACTTAATATCCAGCTACCGAGTAAGTATGCTATATACATGGGGTATGTGTGAATGGGTTTGCAAGACCAGCCTGTCCTCCGGATAAAAAGTGTATAAACACTGACACACAAGTAAACAGCGTATCATGTATGCAATCTAAAGTGTATCCTTCATCATGGTTTAAATATTTTGGCCCCCTTCTAACTTACTACAAAACATTGGCGACCCGCATATAAGAGACTGCCATTAAGTTTCCTAAGAGAAGCAAGGGACAAGGTCACTTGCGATTAAGATATCAGCCAAGATGTGAAAGCTTAAATTGTATCTTTATGGATTTGACACACAAAATCTTCTATATATACTACATTTCTAGTTTTGAAAATATCATAATAAAACCAAAAGAATCAATATTCGTCAATTGGTATTTGCTTGCAATTTTGACAATAATTCACCTCAGCCCATACACATACATCAATCTTATTCATTTTACAACAAGCTTTGCAATTTGATCAATTTGATTGATGAAATTCAGAAGCACGACCCAGATCTGTACCTACCCGCCACGACCGCCTTTTCTTCCACTGCCTCCCTGACCATATACTACACTACGCACACCTGATGAAGGATGGTTCTTGGATTTTGATGGACCCTGAAAAAGAAAAATAGACAATTTTGACACAAAAGAAAACACTTAACTAGATACTCGATACTCAACAGCTTTGTTCAATGACTGAAAAAGTTATTTGTTCTTTTCTGCAAATTTGTTGCAATGGCATCATTTTTTTCAAATTTGCATTCTCATATCTTGATTGAATAAGAAAATGATACGACAAGCATGACAACATACAAATGGTATGCTCAGTACCCCTTTTTATTTGTTCATGGTAAATCTGTCTGAAAAACTGAAATGAATTATTTTATAAGTGACAACTATATGCAATAATGTATTATGTAGAAGCTCCAGGACTACTTCGACAACTGCTTCCCGAACATCTACTGCTGGATCCCTGTCTTAGATGCTCAGTCTAAATACCACATTCAAACTCGGTTAGTCACAAGAGATCTATTGTTCCATCAGCAGCTCGCATCTGGAATTCTCTACCAGAACGCATTCCATAAAAAAAAGAGGTGAACCGCTATCTTGGGAAAGAAATTTAAAGATTAATGCATGCTCATTAAGATATGCTGTTTCTTCACTTTTCTGTCAGAAACCTCAATCTGAAGGGATTTAATTTCCTTTAAATAAAAAAGCCCAGGTATTTCCTTTAACTTTCAAATATATATTCATCAATTACGTTGAACTACATAACACATCAATAAAACCTGCATAGCTCATCTCCAGCCTTAGGCCACAAACTTATTGAACCTCTGTCGTATACTCTGAAGCCAACTTAAATGTTGCAAAGACTCACCTTCTTTTTCTGGCTATTTTCTAACAGATCTGCATAGAATTTAGCTTTATTCTGTCCCTTGGATTGCTTCAAAGAACCTGCAGGATTCGGGAAACACAATATTTGGTTAATTCATATATACGTAAACAGTTGCGTTATTTAATTTCCGAAAATCATGAACAACAGAACCTAAACATTGTGTAATGCGGATCAGTGTTCCCTCTAAGGTGTTTGGTCTAGTGCTAATTCGACCAATTTTGAAAAAGTTGAAGAGGTCCTTACGCCAACATCATAAGCTGTGGCTGAAAATTGGCTAAATAAAGCTAAAAAATATCTGTCTCACACATTTTCAGAACCCTGTTGCACTAATTTTCACTGCTCCTGCGCCATAAGGCCTGAGCAGGAACACTGATGCGGATAGCGGGCAAACTTATCACCGTGCATAACATGAAAGCTTGATCATACCACACATACACTAAAAGCATGAAAGACTGATAATTTCTCACAAATGCTAAGTCAAACTACAAATCAATTAGGTAAGCATTCTCAAGATCCTATTTGTAGGATATTTAATCATTTCAATAATAGTGTCTAATGGATGAACGTATCCACTGGTCCTGCTGTTTTATCAATTTTAATTCAGAATTGTAAAATCAGTAAAAACTTTGTGTAGACATTTCAGTAAAAATGCTTTATTTATTAACTAGTTTAAAAAAGGTGATTGGACAAAAGATTTCACACCAAACAACATTAACGAGACAACTTATAGTCATAATTCTTCATTTAAAACTGCTGTTACTCAAATCTAATTTTGAACCAAATCTTATAAAATTGCTTTACCACTCACCTTCAAAGACCTGTGTATTAGCTTTACTATAATCATATGCCTCAAAATCTGCTGGACCAGGAGGTCTTGATTCTGACGATTCTTCAACTCGCTTTTTCTTTGGCTGTCCAGTCATTTGGGCTTCATGACTTGGTTTTCTTTTCTTTGGGAAACCCTGTATGCAAAAACAAGAAAAAGGAAATCATACTGAAGTCCTGGGGCATCATCTCCCATATCTCTCATCCAAAAAGTTGGGTCCAACTGTGTCCATCTCATTTCAGATACGACACTAAGGCTGGTATCGGCAAGCACTGTTTATTGGTCAAATAGGGTAAGTAAATTTTGACTACTTCCCCACGGATGTGTGAACACCAAGTAAACCCACATGGGAATGCACTTACACGTTATGATATGATAAAATGGATTTATTAGGTGCTTTTGCAGAAAAGATCAAGGCCGCTTAATTATATATTAAAAAACATAATTTTACATACAAAAAATATAATCAAATTACATAGTGCTTGTTCTTACAAAATACAAACTACTGAACTAGCAAGAAAAGGAGGACTGCTATGTAGGCCTGGGACTAAAACCAGGGTACTCGCCCATCATGAGCTTACCCGGGTACAAAATCTGCCGATCGATTACCCACCCAGGACAATAAAATCATAGAATTTGGAACAAATAAATTGTGTTCAAAAATTCATGATAAAATCATCATCTGATCGAAGTAAACATGATCAATCACCAAAAACAATCGGCGAAAAATCCGAATTTTTCGTGTATTTGAGACATCATATGGTCGTAGTAGACCCGTCAAACTTCCCATTCTAACACTGTAAATGCTCAATTAAATCAATACGGTCGGGTACCAAACCAGAAAATAAGTCGGGTACCCGGGTAGCAAATTACCCGGAAAGTCCCAGGCCACCCGCTATGTATGTTCTAAACATACGTGGGTAAGTAGTAAAGACTTCCACATTGTATTACCACATGGCTTATGGCAAAATACTGAATTTGTTTTGTTAACTTTTAAATGTATTTCAAAGTTAAATTGTGGCTTTTTGGCAGTGTAGTAAAGCAAATACAACATGGCTTATTTTGGAGAAGTATTGCAAAATACTGCCCCTTGGTGTTGGATGATCGAGACTTCTCCCGCTAAGCTTGACCGTCCAATATCTCAGTATTTTGCAATACTTCCCCTCAAACCATGTTGTATTTGTATGTATACTTCTATGCCGGGAGGCATCCATCACCCTTGGGTTAGTATTTTACACTACTTCCCATGAATACACATCGTATTTGTATACTGCAAATTTTGAAGGTTGTGTGTTTTCAAATTATGGTAAAAATCAAAAATGTGCTTAAGCAGAGTTATCAGATCAGAGGCAACTTTAAATTACAAAATGCCGCAATTCAGAAACTCCTCTGACATTCCTATATCAAAAATGCCTAGTTTCTCGTGAAATTTCCATTGTCTGGCATCACTATCTAATGTCAATCTATTGGGTGGGTGCTGTCTTGGCAGCAATGCGATGCATACAGGTATTAAAATACATCACAGAGTTGTTCATCACAAATCAACAACGATGCATCCATACATTTTTATCTTGAAAGGGTGGATTTAGCCATCAGAGTGTGATAAAAATACACCAACACATCGGATGTGGAGTTGTTGATTTGCAATGAATAACTCTGTAGCATGTTTGAATACCTTTGAACAATGGAAATCTTCCTGAAAACGTATGAATTAAATTTTAAATGTTTTCAATTTAACAGATAGGCCTACTCATCTTTATAAAAATATTTAGCATATCTGAAGCAAAGTGCTAATTTGTGAATGTTTGCTGATTTGACGTTATCAATTTTCCCAAGCACTGGGCTTTTGCGTGTACTATAAGTGCCTGACGCGCGATGATCAGTGCGTAAACGCAATTCCGTAAACACTGTGCCATGCGTGACGCGCTAATTTGAATATAAACCGTGGAATCATCACGAATCAACAAAGGTACAATCCTGTATAAAGAGATACAGTGAGTTGTTGAAATAGGTATTCAAACACACCACAGAGTTGTTCATTACAAATCAACAACAATACATCAATGCGTCCGTGCATTTTTATCGTGAGAGGGTGAATTTAGCCACATGAGTGTGATAAAAATACACCAACACATCGAATGCAGAGTTGTTGATTTGTGATGAACAACTCTGTAGCATGTTTGAATACCTTTGAACAATGAAAATCTTCCTGAAAACGTACCTGCAGAGAAGGAAATTAAATTCTAAATGTTTTGAGTTTAACAGATACCTATCTTCATAAAATATTTAGCAGAATCTAAAGCAAAATGCCAGTTTGTCAATGCTTGTTGCTTTGCTGTTTTCAATTGTTCCCAAGCACCAGGCTTCAACATGCGTTGAACAGCGCGCCGACCAAGGAAGTTATAGGGGGGAACAGACTTTCTCCGCCATTTTGATTTCATCGCCGTGTAAATCCTATGGGACGGCAGCCATCTTGGATTGTCGCTCATGGAGG
>JXSR01S005118.1:16283-32085 GCA_000969725.1 Ophiothrix spiculata
GAGTATTTATATCTATGTAATACTAAGGTGACCAAGCTTAACGAGCTCTGCTCACATTTGGTTTTCCTACCAATGATATGTATTTTTATATATTCTATATTATGTCTTATTTGGTGAAATAAAACTGAACTGAACTGAACTGAACTGACCACGCCATTACATGGGGCAGTATGAAAGTCTAGTAGGTATCTCCTCTTAATGTGTTTGTCATTTCATTTTCTGCCAAAACCAAAGCAACACTTGTAGGATATTCATATTGCCATTAAACTGCTTTTATCTCATTTCCTATTGACAATACATATCTTTCAAATCTCTTGTGATCTATCCAAAAGTTTCCTGCTGGTTAGTTGGTATTTGTTTCTCATATGGATTTACTTCTTGCTATGTTATATTTAGAATTCTTAGTCACTAAGTGCGATTTTACTTCCTTATAAGGAATTTTGGCCATCCATTATGAGACGATAGATGACAGTGTGTTCAGCGTGAAACGCAGTGGAGCCGCGCGTTCAAAATGATGGCGCGATGCAGGTATACGCACACATCCGGCACGAACAGCTTTACTGGGTTTGGAATATTTCATGTTTGAAGAGGGGTGTACATTTTTCCCATGATAATGTTTATAGTTTTTGGCAAAATTTTACATCGTTTTTGGTTTATAAATGACTCAAATTTGTGCCTAAGAATGAGAATAAAAGATGTCGATTTATTGTTTTGCCTGTCATCTATCGTCTCATAATGGATGGGCGTACATTATTTTTTTGTAATGGGCAGCCTCACTTATCTTTTATTCTCTAATTGACAGATATTTGCATTTTACCTTACTTCCTAGCTACGTAGTACTGCTCTTTCTCTTCTTGTAGCACTGACATGTTATGTAGACAAAAAGTCTAAAGATTCTAAGGTACTGGAGCATAATTAGGCCACAACTTTGTGCGGCCGGCCATAACCTGGCCACAGCCTTGATTTTCCAAGATGGCGACCGTAGGCTTGATAATGCTCCTCTTAAATATTTTCAAAACATGTAATGAATATTACACAATAATCTTGAGGTAATCAATCAAGCATACGGTCACCATATTGGAAAAATAAAGGCTGTGGCTAGATTGCGGCTGGCCGCACAAAGTTGTGGCCTAATTGTGCTCCATCGCCTAAGTGACTGTTTTTGCTTTAAATGTCACCGTTTTAGATTTGGCACATGTTGGCATCATAACTTACCCCTTCCTAGCTTTTCCTTTGTTTCTTGTGACACAGACGTGTCATGTGGACAAAGAGTCAACGATTCTAATGGATTGACTACTTGTACGGCAAATTTTGCCGTCCTGGATTTGGCAGCTGATGTTGGTGTTTTAACTTCTTTGGATGGAGTTGACTGTGACTGTAAAAGAAGGTCAAGAGAATCATGATTATTTATGTAGAATGAATCTTATTAAAAATCAGTTTATACCTAAAATGCAGAAGTGTTGAGAAGGTTAACTGTTAGCTGAAAAACGTCAGTATTATGGATGATTTCTGGATTAATACCGCCATTTTGTTTTGTTTTTCCAGATTTTCATAATCAATTTTTCTTGGTTTTAGTAAATTATCATCTTCATAGGATCAATCAACAACTTCCGAAGAAGGATCATTCTGACACTACTAAAATTTACAGAATTTTTGTTCATTTTCATATTTTAAAAACTTTGCTCTCAGCGAAACATATCAGCATCGGTGCCATGTCTTCTATCAGTGCAAACTAGGTCAAGTAATTAAGTGAAGTAAATAAATCTAAAACTGGAACTTACTTAGCAACTGTGTGACGTTGCGACCATTACCAATGGTCTTCAAACAGGCATCTGATTCTTGGAATTGGTCATGTGACAGACGGCTAGTGACGTCACGAAGTGCTTGGTCCCACACGTGAGAAAGACTGTAGCGTAGGCCCCCTTTCTTATTGAGGGTAGGGTTCTCAATTCTCTCCCATATGGCTTCCTTGATTCCTCGCTTATGGTATTGATCCTCCTTATCGAGAATTAAAACATCCTCCAGGTTCACAGTGTGTTTGGAGTCTCTGATATGCAAATAAACAGCAGAGTTCTGTGCTTCGTTGGTGCTAGGCCTTCGGTATTGGTTTATTCTGGCCTTCACAGATTGTTTAGTTTCACCAAAGTAAGTTTCATTGCAGCCACTTTCACGTGTGGGACCGAGCACTTCATGACATTGGTAATGGTCGCAACATCGCACAGTTGCAAAGTAAGTTCCAGTTTTAGATTTATTTACTTCACTTATTTACTTCTACTGGATGAATGAGAACATACATCTTCATAGGTCAAGTAGTGTAAGTCTTTGAATCGTTGTGACAACAGCTACACAGACCCTACCACTACATCCCATAGAAACTTAGTCATTGTGATTCTACTAACCTTATTCAGAGAAAGGAAATGTTTAGCTCTAACAATGAGCTGATGCACTTCGTTTACTTGTTGTTTAAGTATTGGTGGGATAGGGGTGCAACAGGCAAGAACACCATGAGCTTCCCTGAAAAAAAAAATAAAACAAGTCAAGTCTTCTGACTGGGATTTGGATGTAGTGTTTTTTAACAGTGTGTTAACCTTATAAGAATGGCTGCTATAAGATTCACTTATGGAGGGAGAGTTAAGCTAAGATTCCTTTTATCCGTTTGAGGCGCAGTTGCGATGCGTTTTGCACTGTAAGGATACTAGTAGTTGTATAATTTAAAGCATATGATTGAATAGGATCAGGTTGAAGCTGAGATCCAATTTTGACCGTCCGTTTTCAATGCGATTCTGCATGTGTTTCGCATGCGGTGTGTTTTGAATCGATATAATGGTTTTTAACGAGAGTGGTTCCTTTTATCCGGTCCGTTTGCGCTGCGGCTATCCGGAAACCCATGCGTTTATTTGAATCGGTCCCTGGAGCGATTCATCCCTTTTGAATGCGTTTTGGTCATGCAGGAACTTTGCAATTAGAGAAGATGCTGAAATGAAAACGCATTAAAAACGGACGGACAAAATTGAATCTCAGCTTTAAACCTGATACCATTCATCTCCATTCAATTGTGTGCTATAAATTATACCACTACCAGTACCCTTACAGTGCAAAAGGCACCGCACCCGTGCCGCAAACGGATAAAAGGAATTTTATCTTAAACAGTACCTCCAGAATTTTTCATAATGGAAATCTGTGAATCTAACTAGGCCCGAGATGCAATAGATGCTGCCCCAAAAAGCAAACACACATTGGACATAAACTAACATACACTGTCTGTGCATTTAGCTAAGATTTATGCACGCCAACTAGCTATTAACCCTTTGAACCCTTGCCATTCCACGTGTATCTGTACCACTGGCCCGGGCCAACCCAAAAGTTAAAAACACAATATAACCCATAAACTTACTTTGATTTTGATTGCCCTCGCTTTACTTTTCCATTTTACAGTATTCTGAATAGTTCCAATAACCAGCATTCCCAAAAGAATACTATTTATGTCGACTAACATATTCAACATTTACATTGTAGTCTATGGGTGAAGCCATATTTGTTGAAAATTGTGATCAAGTTTACAAAAATATGAGGAATTTGTAACCTCTGGCGAGTAAATCAGAGCAAAATGACCCATTAACCACGGGTTCTCAGCTTTATTGATGTCTTCCGATATAAATAAGACCATTGAAAATTGTAACTATCCATGCCTGTTGACAGACACATGAAGTTTCTGACACGTGATCTTAAAGCCGGTAAACTGGCTCATCGGGTATACGGTACATGTACACGTGAGCCAGTATACCAGCTCGTCAGGTTCAAAGGTTAAGCTTATTTTTCAACTAAAATACAAAGGTACAACAACTCGAAAACTAAATGGCATCAAATTCTGATTTCTCTTTTCAACTTCACTGTCTGCCACCCAAGTTTGACATCAACCTAATTAAGCAGTGCAATATCGTAGAGCACCACATCGTAATTACATAGGGCCTAGAGATCATATGTGATGACTCACCCTGAAAAGGGAGACCTTGATAGAACACTTTTCGAAAAACTGATGATAATAGGCAGCGAAAAACAAAGAAAATAATAGGAATTTCCTGTAGTTTTCTGTTGTAAAATTTGATCGCCTTGATCAATTTCAACAAGCAAGGTGTCACTTTAAAACTTAGAAAATGCTGTAACAGATGAAATGATAAAATCAAAATTGATATCATCTGCAAAGTCCCCCTTTCGGGGTGAGCCATCACATATATACTTTGACCAACACCAAATAGGCGGGCCTCTTCACATCGTGAATTGATACATATAAGCGTGTGCATAGCTGAACACAGCATAACTGCTGGAGACGCAGCGTGCATTATATGTGTGACTCAAGTGTGTTAGTGGGATGTTTACTTGTGGATGAAGAAAAGCCTCATATAAAAGAATTATTAACATAAATCAGATGTTTAAAAACGTGTTTTTGGATGCTTCATTAGTGCATCCTCATTCCTAAACAGAGAATCACTCACCTGGGTAGTTTCTAAACTAAAATATTTACTCCCTAAGGAGTTGCTTTACTAAAATATCACTCACCTAGGGAGTTCTTCTGAGATATGAAATAACATATGATTAGGCAGTACATATCCTGGGCTTTCGTCTTCGTCTCTAGCCACCCTATCTCTCCACGCATATATCAACTTGAAGGCCTCTAATTGTTGTTTGTTAAAAGTCTTGCGATTTTTCCTGAACAATGTCATGTAAGATTCATCTGTAAAGATTGGTTTGTTATATCTCTGAAAAGTAACATGTACGTAAGATATTTACTTTAGACAATAATAACTATGCAACATGCATTTTTGAAGTCATTGTTTAATATATAGAAGAGTTTGGTTTGAGCTGTGGTGGTATTTTTTTGAGGGCAAGGAAACCACCCAGTCTGATGCTTAATTATAAACTTATAAATTTGGTCTTTTGAAATGAGAAACATTATTAAAGTTCATGTTATAAGCATTGCATAATTGGTCTTACCCTTAAGCAAACATCATTGCTAGGATCCAAACATTCTTGACTTAATTTTACTGCCAACTGCCATTCTTTAAACAGGTGATGAGGAAATGTAAAATAATGTAATATATCATTTACATTATTTTGGGAATCAAAAGAGAAGTTGGCATGCTCAGATTGTTTCACAGTATGCATTACAGAAAGATATCTTTCTATATTCAATTTTAGATGCAGAAGGAAGACCAGAGTACCCGGAGAAGAACCTGCGGAAGCGAGCATGGGCTAAAAATCCAAATGTTAATACAGCATCTGGACCAGGAATTGAACCCGGTACTCCTTTTGCAAAGTGAGGGAAGTATCGCTGCGCTAACCCGCTTCTCCCTTCAGCCTGCATCTGGAATTCTATCATGGCAACAACTAGTCAGCACTATATTGATTGTTTACATTAATTTGTTACTGATGCTGCTTTCATCCTCATGTAGTTTCGTAGCTTTGTCGCTACATGATATATATTTTTTGCAAAAACTTGTTGCTTCCAGTTGTCGTAGCAGCAAAGCTACATGTCGCTGAAATAATCGATATTGCCAAAATGTTACCGCACGGCAAAAGTTTTCAAATTGATATGAATTCACTTTATAAAGCTGCGAATTTGGAAAGCTACAAAAGTGTGAAATGAAGCAGATGACAGAGTTAAAAAGCTGCATAGCTATAATAAGTAAGAAAGCATCATTAGTGTAATGCCATTAGCATTTGGCATTGATGATACTATTTGTCTCACCCTTAAGCAAACATCTCTGCTCCGATCCAAGACATTCCTGAGTAAATTCTGCTGCTGATTGCCTTTCTTTAGCAGGTGATTTTTCATCTGATGATAAATGAACAGTAGATAGTGGGTGTCTTCTCTTGCGTACTTCATCATCTCATCTGGGATAGGTCTACACACAAACATGACAGAAACAGAGAGGGAGCTAAGAAGGCCAAGTAACAAAAACTACAATCGTCCAGACTTTTTAAAATAGTTGGTGAGGGGGCCCTTTACCCTTTCCAGTCTGACCATTTTTTCTGCCCCAGGCTGACGCCATTTTACCTGTAATCTGACGCCTAAAGTAAATTAAATTTATCTTTAGAAATATTCTACATAATTCATTGAAACATCAGCCTAATAGACCGTTGTGAACTGTATACACTGCCTGTGATAGTGTTTTGGAAGATAAGAGGTAGTGAAAATAGTTATACTTCAGTGTTAGTTAGGGCGTCGCTCAGACGCCCTACACCTGAGCTGGCAGTAATTTATGGCGTCGCTCAGACGCCCTACGACAGGAAAAGGTTAATATTATTTGTTATTTTTCACCAATTTAAGTTTCATCAGCTGAATGTTTGCCATAATACAAGGAAGTCAATATTATTTCCTCATTTCTCTACACCTACTAACCCCAGCCTGGAGATATTGTGTTTAGTGGGTTTATGAAAGATACCAAAACGCTAATATTGACTTTTTTACACCTCAACCTCTTCTGAAACTAATCAATCAAGCAAAATAACAAAAGGTTTTGGAATTTCTGAAAAATTGTCGAGGGCAGGGATGATCAACTGTTTGTTTTTGTTACTTGGCCTAATATTTAAGGGGTCACTTCAAAACTCAACTGGTCGTTGATGTTCTGGAACCACTTGTTCTGGCTAGTTGCTATTGATTTGTTTTAACAATAGCAACCACTCAGAACCCCAATATAGCTGAACTTAAACTTGAAACACATCACTTTTTGATTGGATGCATTTCCATTAATTTCCACTGCAAACGACCACAGAAATTTAATACACACTCAAAACGCAAACGGATTGCACCAGCAGACTTTTAACTCGGTTTGCAAAGACTCAAATGGTGTTGCATTTTTATATGGATATAAACATTAAAAATGTGAATATGGTTCTTGTGTTTGCATATAAGTGTTAATTCAGCTTAAAACTGCTTATAATATGCCCAGAGGAGGTTTCACAATATCCCACGATGCAATGCACCATTTTACTATACTTCTGTACAGGTTTCTGGCGTTTTTGAGGTGTCAGCAATGTGAGTAAACACTGGGCTATTGTGAAAAGAAACACATCCCTGGAAAGATATGAATGAGTACTATTCAATGGAATTCTCAAATTCCTAAGAGCACCTTGTCCAGAAAACCATTATTGCCTATTATATCTAAGTGTATCAGAATAATGCATTGTCGGATATTCTGAAAACCTCCTCTGTAATCTGCCCTCCCAAAAATTTATGTCGCTTGTGCACATGGCTTATTGGTACTTTGTTCCCTGGGGGTCAAATGTCAAAAGAAAGGTCAGGTTTTTGACTTTGTCCAATTTTAAGATTAAGGTGTCAAATTGTTCATCTTGGACCAAAGACCAAAAGTGTCAATTGTGACCCTGTCATTTGACCCTTTCATGGGGTACCTTTGAAGCAATAATATGATTTATGCATGCAGAACTCGCATGACAAAAAAAGGCAGGGTTCCTGTCTCTTCAGAGGCAGGTCTAAGTCTAGTTTCAACTGTTTCAAAACAAAAGGGTAACATTTTCAATAATCGGGGCAAGTTTATGACTCCTATTTTGGTAGAAATTTAGCTTAACACTTGGATAATTGGAACATAGATTGGTTTCTTTTTTAATGTTTCAACGAAACTGGTATGTATCTTTAAAACTGCACAGACACAATAATAATGCTATGGTTACATAACCACCAGTTGCCCACTGCTGTCTGGTAATCGGAAGGAAGTCACAAAATTGGTATGACCGGTTGTTATTGGAGCATAATTGAAGACATCATATACAAGTTGCAAGGTTTTAACTCTGAATGAAATTCTTGCAGCATGCTTCCAGCATCTCTACGGCTCACAGACACCGCTCAGTCTCTGCACGGACACCGTCATGTCACAGGCTGGTGTCCGATTGGTGTCCGCTGAATTTCTACCTGGTATGACGGTGTAGACACATAGTAACCTCGTCGCAACCAGGGTATCAATCAAATTTGACCCCTCCCTAGTGTATAATATCCTCAATCTACCTTATTCTCCAGTCTGCCAACTGGTACTCCTTATCAGCTTCCACATTACAATAGAGTTTCAATAGGTAGGCCAAGGAATGTCTGACTAGGCCTAAAACTCTTGACGCTTGACTCGTATCAAACATATTGACGATATACAGGCCTAAATCTCTCTGTAGCCATTCTACGTCCATATCAGCACCATGAAATATCTGTAGCACAAAAAATATGAAGTGGTTGAATTATTATACTAAATTACATCAATATATGTGACTGTTCACTTCAAACCAGCCGCAAACACCCTCGTGGTCCTCTGAGTAACTAGATCTTATCATATTTTTCATACTCCAGATCACATTCTTGAAATGAAACTTTGCAGGTGTTCTAAAGCAAGCATAAAGGTTGTGAATCATAAGTCAGTTTGCAGAAATATAACTTTCTGCATGTATTTCACTTTAATGCAAATAAGGTTTGCCGCATTGGAGGCTGGTTCGAGATGAACACACACATGTTGTCTTACATGATGTGAATGAAATTGCATCGTACATTGTGGGACAATTAAGATAGGCAAACATCCCAAGTTCTCAAGGAGAAAACAATTATATTTAAATTAGCAGTGTGTATACTGATATTGGACTCTGTCATGATCATAACAATTTAAATAGATACTCCAGAAGATCTTTGCCCAAAATGTATTTAAAGAGGAGATACCAGACATTGCACTACTTCTATTTCAGCATGGGAATTAAATTGGGATACACTTATTTTTTTTTTTACTGATGATCCATATGATCTTGTTGTAATACAAACATTTTAAGGCTTCTGTCCTTTTTCACGAATGAGATGGAAGGATGTCGTGCTTATTTTTTTTTTGGCTTCAAGCAAAAAATCTGCTTTTTTATTCGACAACATCAGTGGGAAGTGACGGCCCACATGTCTTTATAATAATATTTGTCCTGAAGAAGTCAGAGCTACTCCTGACGAAAGCTTGACAGTTCAAAACTTGTTTAAAATCTACCAATTGTTACAATAGAATGTCACAAACATTACCAAACCAAACAATGCATTAAAAGAAATCTTGACAATAGAATTTTCTACCACTTTTATGAAATATTTATAAAGATGTTACCCATCATCTGTGTAAAGCACAATACAAAATTTGGTAACACACCAGAACATTTTTACTTTGAAGTCATTTAGAGCAAAACATAAGTTTCCATGCAATGTCACAAACGTTACCGTACATTACATGAACTTTATTCAGAATTTTGGCAATTAATTTGATTTTCAAACGCCTTAATATATCAACCCCACCAGTAAGTACCATTATCAACAAAAAGTCTTGTTCAGAATTTTGGCAATTAATTTGATTTTCAAACGCCTTAATATATCAACCCCACCAGTAAGTACCATTATCAACAAAAACTCTTGTGGATAGAATGTTTATGCTAAGTTCTGTAGCTATTTAATAGTGGAACTTTTAAATTTTTGGTCACATTTATATATGTCACGTACTTACATACGTCAGAATATCATTATTTTTTGGCATACATGAAGAATAGAGTCTCTAGATTGTACATAAATCTTGACTAGTGATTTCACCTCCATTAACAAGTTCAAAAGACACCAAAACCTCATAATCTAAGTTTTGACAGATTATAGGCTTGATACTTCTTGTTGAATTACAAATAATATTGTATACATGAGTTGTGTTGATTTTGAATAATAATGTAATGAACTCGTGCTGTTTGGTCCATGTGGGATTTTTTAATGTGGACGGTGGACAGGAACTTGGAAGCTATGTCTCTTCCTCAACAATTGTCAAGAGAGACAAAAAAATCAACAGACTTACTTTGACAATATTTGAATCTGTAAATGATTCATTCAAGATGTGCAGGTCACTTCTGAGTTCCAGTGTGTCTACAATGTAGTCATGTGACCCTGTCGAGATCTGCATCAGGCATGTGAACCCCATAAAAGATCTATAGGAATGGTGCTAAAAGGGGGGGGGGGGAAAAGAAGAAAAATCAAGAAAGTTATACAAGGATAACTTCGATGCAAGTAGCTGGATACAAAATAGTGTGACGCTTTCCACAATACAAATCCACCATCACAGAATAAATAATCCACTGACTACAAGAAAGCCCAAATTATAGACAGCCCATTGCAAAATTTTATGGCTGCCTCCCAGGATAAGTGAACGTCCAGCTTAATGTGGAGCAGGTTATCTGAAGACTGAATGAGTTCTGTTTTTTATAGAGATATGGGTGAAAATGTGTTAAATAATGGTACCCATAAAGTTATCTACATAGTGAAGCATAGGTTACAGGAAAATACAAAATTGCTCATAAAACAAACATGGTTGGATCGATTCAACTGAAATTTGACCCTCAAACCTCTTTAGTGGTGATCTTTTATAAAAAGGAGGAAACTCAAATTTCAAAATTGGACCATGCATGTACCTTTGCACCTAAATGATACGAATTGTTTGTCTGAAATAAATAAACATCTAATCATAATTGGAAAAAGATACATGCCAGTCCTGACCTACGATATTCAGGTGCGTAGCCAGGATTGCATACCCCGGGGTGCACAATAAATCCTAGTCCAAAACGGCGACTGGTCAAGGGGTCGCTAGGGGTACCTGCCTGTATTGGACGGGTCGTCAAATGTATTATTAGCAGTAATTAGGACTAATGCGTCCTTTTTTTTCGTTGTTTTGCTGTAGTTTTTATTTCTTTTTTTCCCCCATTTTTTTGTAGACCCCCTTCCGCACCCCTGGCTACGCAAACGATATTATGGTTGTGTAAGTACATCTACATTGCATTGCAAGGGGTTTTTAATGGGTATAGGCATCTCCACTGTTTTAAATGCTAAACACATGTCTCAAAATATGTACACTCCCGGTCAAAAGTGTTTGCGCCAATTAAATACGGACAAAAACGTAATTATTATATCAAACGGCCAAGACTCTGTAAAAATTCATTGATTTTTATTGGTGCTTAGTGTATCCAATATAAGTAATTTATGTTTCCTCTGATTTTCGATCTTCCATAACATAAAAATGGCTGATTTTCTGGACCATAAACAAATACAACACACTCACTTTCTGCATGCTTCAGCTTTGTCTTTTCATTTTTTTCCCAATTAGTTTGTGTTTGTGTCATGCTTTTTGATTATTGTTTTTAGCGCTGTGATCTATTTGAAATGGCGCTATATGAAAGCCTCATGTATGTATATGTACCTATGTAGTTTATTTTTCAATGCTCGTTATCACCGTGTAGCCGTAAAGAACATTTTCAGGTAATAAGTTTTCCAAAAAATGTGCAGTTATGTTTTTAAACTCCGTTTTTATGTGAAGAAGAAAGTATACAATATGTTTAGCACACCATATTTTCAAATGCGGTAAAATGAATTCTTGTTGAGTTTTTTAGATCTATATATGTAAAATATAAACCCCAAAATATATGGCACAAATGATGAACGGTTCTCGAGATATGTTGGTTAAAGGTTTTATGCACAAACACTTTCGACCGGGAGTGTATCATAACGATAACCCCTGGTGGGAAGAAAATAACACACAATGACTAAGTACTTAATACTTTTAATTAGGAATTTTTATAAAATTTGAAGACATATTAAAATCACAAACCTCTAAATCAACAGCAAATTCCTTGAGACCTTTCAGCTCTTTGCTAAGTTTTTCTAACTCCTCCACTGTATCAATTAAAGTCAGGGGTGTATCAGCGAGAGGTTTGATGGCAGGTGGTTCAACTTGCTGTAGCTGCTCTGGTATTGGCTCAAGACGATCTAATTCAAACTGATAGGGGTGTGGAATTCTGAAAAAGAAAAATGATTAACAAATATCATAGAGAAGTCATATTAATTCAATCTGAAAGTAAACAAGTATACAAGATGGGTAACAGTATTCTGACAAACAAATTTCAAGGTCTTTTGTACCCCAACTTGTGCTTTAAGGGACAGTGCCCCAGTGGACCCAACTCTTTTTGGAGAAAATCACCTTTGAAATGAAATTTAAACTTTTAACTTATCATAGATAAAATACCACCAAAAGAAACAAATCCAGCTAGTTTTCGGTACTTAAGAGGATTCAAAATTGAAGCCTCAATTTTTCCACGATATGGAAAACAGACAATATCACGGAAATTGCAAGTGTAACATGGGAAATCATGTAAATTGTAATGCTGAGGAAATGACCTTAAAATCAGTAAAACTTTGAAAAATAAGCAAATAACTGATACTCAAACTTAATATTTAAGTAAATAATACGATTATCAAACATAAAAGCAACATTATATCACCCTAGGCATAGCCACCCCTCTTGGTTGTCTTCTTTCTTGACTATCCTTTGACTACGGCTGCATCATTTCACAGGGGCCAACCGGGCTATCCAAGTAAGGCATAACATTTTAGGTAATGTTTATATGCATGATTTTATGCAACATGAAAAATCATGGAAACTAGAGTATTTGAAAAACAGAATTTTAAATTTGTAAAATGGAAAAATGCAGGCTTTATTCTAAATTACCTAATGATTTTAAAACATAAAGAACCTTATTCCCTAGGCCTTGCCGAAGTAACTCATAATTAATAAGGAGTTTGTGTGATCTAGTGGAATAGTGCAGGACTCCAAATCGTGAGGTTGCGAGTTCAAGCCCAGCTACGGCCAATGGGTAATGTCCTTGGGCAAGACATTTAATCTTGATTGCTTCGTTGACCCAAGTGCATAGGGGAGCTGTTAGGGGAATATTACAATCTAAATTCCGATTAGTTAGCATCTTAAGATTGCGATCTAGTTGAGGTGAAATGATTGTGACGATTTCCTAATAACAGCGTAATAATGTCAAGCGCTATGATACTACGGTGAATACCTTGCATATAAATAATGGATATTATTATTAATATTATACAAATATTTACTGCTCATGAGGGCAATTGTGCAAAATATCTACCCAAGGTGACTGGAGACCGTGGGCCTACTATTGCCCGACACCGAATGCTCGAATAAAGAGCAGTAAATATTTGTTTTATATACAGTATAAAAATATTCTTGTCATTTGCTAACTTGCGTAAACTCACTTGATAAAAGTGCATACTGAGTTAAGCTTACCGTGCATGCTTAGCCTAGCCTAGGCCTAGCTCTCGCCAAATGCAAGCAGCGCTTGAGGATTTCCGACAGCTGGGTAAAAAGCACTATATTATGCAGTCAATTCATCCATCAATTGTTTGAACTTATCCATCTGGTCAATTTTGTTTATTTTATGAAACTACGCTATGGCAAGACGAACATGTCAGAGCGTAAACAAACCTTCTCGGGCGTTATGTTTATGTTTAAAAAAGCTGATATTGCCCTGCGGTGACGTCACGCCAGGGCAATATCACATTTTTATTGACAAAAAATGCCTGGCTATGATGTCAAGCAGGAAATATACCTAATATTTTTGACAATCTAATGCAGTGTCAACCAATCAAATGAAAAGGATGTTTTCATGCGGTATATAATATTTATTATGTTTGTTAGCTCACCTGGTTTTATCTTTACCATCAGTAGCGTCACCTTTCCTTTGTTGCTGGATAAAATCTAAGAGTGCTTTGGGTGTGTGTTTATCAGCTTTACTTTGTGATGCCTTGTAGTTATCTGCAAATTAGGAAGGCACAGGCCATGTTACATTTTAGGCATAAATAAAAACTTATTCCACTTATAATTTTCCTCGTACTTTAATCAAAGCACTTAAGTTTAATACTTAACCATTAGAAAACAGTCAGCTATCTTACAATTTACAGTCTTTCTGAGTATTAATTTTTTTCGTTCACAGGGTTTTAACTTGAGAATTACACACGTTCCTGAAAGCATGAGTATTTTCCGTTTACAGTGTTGTAACTTAAAGGGACTAGCCTAGATTCCACTTAGAATTAAAAACTTATGGAAATGCTCTAAATAAAGCTTAAAAGTGTAGTAATATCCAAAAAAGTACAAAAATTTCGACAGAAATGGCTCAAATTGAGAGATAACTAATGTGCAATATATCATTTTTTGATGGTGGTGTAGCCTGACTATCTTGTGTTTTTTGAATCCTAAATTTGTACATCAGATCTGGATTTAACAGATAAAAAATCAAACAAAACTCTTAGAGATAATTCATTACATATTAAAAGAGAAACAATTTCATCAAAAATTATTTGTTTACCCATCACATGTGTAGAAACAAAATCTTTTTTAAATTTTGAAACTAGAAACACTACTGTTTTCACATCTTTTTTTTTCGCCGGCGAAAAAAAATTAAAGCAGGTAAAGAATTGCAATTTTCTCCAATATTCCTCAAAATCATAGAAAACTACTTGTAGGTTATATTACTATAAACATGTTCTACTGATTCATGTAAAAAAATGTGTAGGTAAAAAATTAGTGGGAAGAATCTAGGCCAGTCCCTTTAAGACTTACACCTGCACCTGAAAGCATTTCAAAAACACTCAAGTTTGACAATTCACTATTCTAAATAATTGCGTAAATTAGTTACCTTTCATGCAAAACAGCGTAGCAACAATCATTGGTTACAATAACAATGTGAATGGAAAATCTTAATACTCAGAAACACTAGGTAGATAGCAGTCTCTTACACAATATAAAAATACAAGTTAACAATTGTTATAAAATACAAGGGATATGCTATGGATCTCGTAACAGAGTCTGATTGCTTACTGTATACTTCAAGGTTTGTAGAGTATAACTTACCCAGATTGAGAGGTTTCCTAGCGTTAGGTTTATATTTGATGATTGGTACAAATGGCGTATTGCTGTTGTCAATTTTGTCTTTGAATTTTAGCTGCGGTCTTGACACATTCTTAGCATGCATCATGCGGAAAGATTTGGCCTCACTTTCTCCGGATCCCAGTGTTCTCTGTAAAGTACAAAATTCAGAGACCATATCGTTATTATACTGGTAAAACTGAAGTGAAATTGTATAGGTGTTAAAACATTTACTGGGATTAGTGCCAATCCAATCTCCTTTTGAACAAAAGTCTCTTCAAATGTCTCACTGGTACAGCTCCTGAATAACTTTGCTCCAAATTTGATTTCACTTACTCTGACCATTATTATGCTACTAGAGGAAATTCTGGTATAATAATGATAATAATGAGAGATTTTTGAGCGCTCATAACAAAGAAAGCCGCTGAGCGCTGAGAACATTATGAACTGGTATGAGAACATTCCATGTCAGAGTTGTTTCGAAAATGGAAATTGGTACTAAATGTTATTTTGTTTTTGCAAAGGAAGAAAAGGCGAGGCGTCACTAGACTTCCTCACCAGAGTAAGAACTTCTCACCAATTAAATTCTGTAATATATGGATAATTAGACCATATAGGTCACATATTTTTATTTGTATATATTCAATTCCTATTCAAATACAAATACAAGTATATAAAACTTACAATTGAGGTACAAGGATCAAATTATACCACACTTCTAGGTGGGTATTTCTAAACAGAACTTCTCATTGAGAACAGGAAGTCTAGTGACGTCTCTCCTAAGTTGCATAAATTACTTGGCCTCATTTGCCATTTGCAACAACACGACAGCATTGAGTATTGATTCAAATTTTTGAAACTTCCTTGTCTGAAACGAGAGAAAATGTTGTGTGCTTTCCATCATGCATTGCATCCTATGGGACTGTTTGTACAGGACTTTTGTCAAACTGAAGCTTATTTACTAATGGCCATGGTGCCCCTCTCCTTTTCTTTTGCATTAAGGCCTGACTCCAATACGCTGTGTATATTATTTC
>JXSR01S005119.1:21023-31645 GCA_000969725.1 Ophiothrix spiculata
GGTGAGCCATTTGCTATGACAAAATGTTCTCTATCGTGAAATAGAATGTTATCTTTCCATGTCCAGGTGAGCCATTTATATGACAAAATATTCTCTATCGTGAAATATAATGTTGTCTTTACATATCCAGGTAAGCCATTTGCTATGACAAAATGTTCTCTATAGTGAAATAGAATGTTATCTTTCCATGTCCAGGTGAGCTATTTGCTATGACAAAATGTTTTCTATCGTAAAATAGAATGTTATCTCTCCATGTCTAGGTTAGCCATTTGCTATGACAAAATGTTCTCTATCGTGAAATAAAATGTTATCTTTAAATGACCAGGTGAGCCATTTGCTTTTTATTCCCAAAATAGTCATCTTTGATCAAACTCCACTTGTGTGGATTACGGAATAAACAAACCGTACAAAACTGGAAATATACATATAATAGAAGATAAACAAACATGTATCAATCAAACGTAGGATCTATTGTAATTTTTGACTTGTCCTTAACATTTTTGACGGAAATGAAGGGTTTTAATACAGAGTGAACCATCAGTTGTCTTAAAAATGGAATAGGTCTTAGTTTAAAACTAGAAAAAGAGCATATAGCTTCGCAGAACCATTTACAAGTTTTTCCCCAACTGAACATTATGATAGAGGTGTCTGGTGCCTGGTAACATCATGACAATCAATACAATGAATGATATATACATGGTTTACCCAAACCACTACATTTTTTCGCTTTGAGTTTTAGAATAACTAAGCTAAACATAACTGCGTCTCATCTAATATTTAGCCATTACTTTTTTGTCTGAATCTGTTCAATTTTTATATCGAAAGAGATTAGGTGTGTGAGTAGCGGAGAACCTATACAAGAGAGACAATTGCTTCATTGTGATCGTTAAAGATCTTTTGTCGGTTTTCAAAGTAAACAGGTCAAGAGTATTTTTTCTTCATTATATATGCTATTGGGCCTATTAAAACCAGTTTAAATGCACTACTAAGTATCTATTTCGACATAACTGTTTGTTTCATGTTTCATTTACTCCAGACTTACATATCAACATTTGTTACATGCTTGAAAAAATATGTGGAAAATTTTGAAAAGAAGTTTTTAAATTTGTAAGCGTTTGTTTCCCATTTCTAATTCTTATTAGTCAAAGTTCACAGAAAAAGAAAAAAACTCCACAAATAGTCCGCATTGCGTAAATTGGAATAAACAAATCGTACAAAACTGGAAAAATGTATAAATTATGGTAGAAAATGAACAAAGATGTCATGATGTATCAATCAAACATTGGATCTTTTGTAAGGCTTTGACTCGTCATTTTTGACGGAAATGAATGGTTATAATACAGAGTGAACCAATACTGCCCTCGTTCTCTCCGAAAGCTGTTTTCTACGTTCTAATAAAATACAAAGACTATAGAGGACGTCTGGTCAGATTTTGAACAGAGAGCAGTAAAAGAGAACCGTAAGCGATAAAGGTTGGTTCTATTTGATTTTCATGTCCATTTTTTGCTGAACGATTAAGAGAGAGAAAAAAGTAGCGTAATCACAAATTTGATGGCTTTAGAACAAAGACTACAGAGGACGTCGACTCAGATTGTCAACAGAGAGAAGTAAAAGAGACTTAAATTCAAATTCGAGTTTACCCGATCTGGTAATCAGTTTAAGTTCCATCTTTTACACATTGTTGCCCATAAAGTTTAAATATCACCTCAGAATAGTGATAGATACAAAAATGCCAATTTATCAATGAAGGTGAAATAAGTGTTAGGCTTGGTCAATTGTAGTGGCTACACTTTACACCCCACTAAATGACCCAAGTCCTTCGAATGGGCTTCAGAAGAATTAACAAAAAACACGATGGTATTTAAAAGACGGCAGTTTACTGCAATAAAATACAAAGACTTTTAGGAACGTCTTTGTTTTGTTTTTTGTCATATTTAAATAGTGCACGTTGTAGGTCCATATATTCTTTCTACCTACTGAATCCAAGCAATATTGAAGTGAAAATAAAAAAGATATTCCATGAAAAATTTAATTATGATATAAACACGGTTCTATTTTACTGCTCTCTGTTCAAAATCTGGCCAGACGTCCTCTATAGTCTCTGTATTTTATTGCGTAGAAAACAACTTCGGAAAGGACGAGGGCAGTGTTGTTTCACTTTGTACTAAAAATTTATATGCTAAAATAATCATGTCTGTCTCTTAAAGATGATGCAAAGTTTAAAATAGGTCCTAAATCAGTTTGGTACGATTTGTTTATTTCCGGGGTTTATTCCATAAAGGATAATCCACACAATGCGGACTATTTGTGGAGTTTAATCATGATGACCATTTTTTGTTCTAAAATCATCAAGATGCGAACACACTGGGACATAAGTCATTAACTGGTCATATTTTTTGTTTCACACAAATACATTGGTAAAACCATGCCAATTTGTATTCAACGGATCGTAACTCTGAATATATACACTTAAAACCTACAAAGTTAGATATTGCTGGAAGCTTACTTTCCGAGGATTTCAATTTTACCTAAAAAAAGTCTAATTTTTAGGGATGGGTAAAAATTATACAGGGTACAAAATAAAATAAAAGTGCATTTTGGTCAACCAACTTGGCACAACGAGATTTTGTTGGGGAAAGGTGTATCCAGATGACACAAACATTATTTGAAGGATGTAATGATAGCCTTCCATAAAATAATTCGTTTGGTGACCAATCTCATTGTGGTCAAAATATTGAGGATGGTCAAAATCTATGAAATGACTCATTAATTTTTGGGACATGTATCGGTCAAAAGTTTTTTCATGCATACACTACCTAAAAATTAATCACATAATTGGATTCCCCGGCAAATTTTCTTTTGAAAAATGTATAACTTTTACCATTTACGTCGACTCGGTCAAAAGATATGTCGTTTTAAAGTTTTCGAGTGTAAATGCATGTTTTGTACAGTAATGTATAGAGCAAATTACCCACATATAAGGCATTAAGAAACAACAAAATTTGGATGACATGTCAATATTCGACACATGCTTTAGCATTATACATACCTCATTGAAGTATATTCAAAAAATTATGATCCCAGCATTTTTATTTTCAATAATACATGTGTTTATAAATCATAACTTTCGTACACTTTTGCATGTAATCCTATGGGCGCCACCCCCACCGGCGCCACCCCCACCGACTCCACCCTTGACCCACTCGACATTTTGGTCAATTACTTCACTATTGCTAAACCTGTGGCTTTAATTCTTTTTTTATTTAGTACCTGGATAAATTATCTTTAATATGATACCAAAAGTGTTATGGTTCGGTGACAACTTCTATCAAAAATAAAGACATTTGTCATGATTTTACCGATTTCTTTAAACGGCTCCACCTTATTTGATATACCTATTCGTGACTTAGGTCCACTGCCCTTTTCTTTTTCTCTCTTAATCGTCAGAAGTAAAATTAAGCAAAAATGATGGACATGAAAATCAAATAGAACCAACCTTTATCGCTTTCGGTTCTCTTTTACTGCTCTCTGTTCAAAATCTGACCAGACGTCCTCTATAGTCTTTGTATTTTATTACAATGTAGAAAACAGCTTTCGGAGAGAACGAGGGCAGTATTGGTTCAGTCTGTATTAAAACCATTCATTTCCGTCAAAAATGACGAGTCAAAGTTTACAATAGATATAATAAATCTTTAGTTTGATTGATACAAAGTTATGTATGTTCATTATCAATCATCATATGTATTTTCCAGTTTTGTACGATTCGTTTATTCCATAATCCATGATACAATGCGGACTATTTGTGGAGTTTGATCAAAGTTGAATATTTTGGGTCTAAAATAATCAAGATAAGTTCCTTATAATTTTTAGTGAACTGCTGATTCGGTTTCCCTTGACAAAATAAGAACTAACTTTGGAAAACAACCGCTTCCCAATTTAAAAACTTATTTTCAAAACTTTCCACACATTTTTTCAAGCATGTGACAAATGCTCTGTCGACAAATTTTGATATGTAGGTCTGGAGTAAATGAAACAAACAGTGTTGAAATAGATGGTACAACAAAACTGGTAGTTATATGCTCAATAGCATGTATAAAGCATTACGAAGAAAATCTTCTTATCCTGCATCCTTTGTTTGTAAACTGTCAAAAGATCTTCAGTGATCATAATGAAGGATTACTTCCTTATATATTCTCTACAAGTACGTGACATACCAAAAGAATCTCTCTTGATATAAAAATTGATAGATTTAGCCAAAATTAGCTAAATACTAGTGAGACGCAGTTTTAGCTTATTCTAAAACTCGACACGAGAAAATGATTCTGGTTTGGGTAAATCATGTATCATTCATTGTATCATATCACGATGTTACCAGTCACTGGACACATCTATCATAATGTTCAGTTGGGAGAACTTCCAATTAATGGTTCTGCATGCGAAGCTGTATGTTTTTAGAGTTTTAGCCTAAGATCAATTTTATTTTAAGACAACTGAAATCTGAATGTGTGTCCAGACCTATAGGCACATAGGATTTGTGTATAGGCAGCCGCCTGAAGGCTAAAATGGTCAAGAATTGAATGGAAAACATTGCAAAATGCCCTACAAAGGAGGAAGGGAATGTATGAAACATTAAATGAACCATAAAAGAGGAAAGCGGAAGGGGTGGGGTAACGGATATATCTGGTGAAAGATATTTTCACTTTTTGGTCTTGACCGAGCGAACGTTCACCCATGCCAAAAACCACAACGTGTGCACTTTTCAATAGGGCAGGTCATGATTTATGTAAATGTGTAATGACCCAACGTGTTTGTTAACACCCGTAACAATCAAGATGTTAACTGTTTTTAATTTCTTTCAAATCAACATCTTTCAAGTTCAAGTGTATATACTCCACAACGTTTCCGTGCTCGTTCGGTCACTGGACATTGCAAAGTTTTCGATTTTTTTATGCAATTGATCATTTTACTGGTATATTTTGAAGTTCAACAATAAGATTGAATTAATGGTAGAACAATGCCAGCAAAACATGGAGTCGAAGCAGCATTTCTAATTGGATGAACGCCTTAAGGCAGCTTAATCTTTTCTTGGCTCTTATTTTAAGGGACGTTAAGGGTGTTAGAGGGGCTAGACTATCACAAATATAAAGTCACCGGCTTATCCTGTGGCACGTAATAAAACATAACACCTAGGTCAATGACCCAGGATATTGCAGAATCAAAATATTTGAAAAACGGAACAAAGGATGATTTCAAAAGGACAGGTTTCGATTTGCTGTAAATGTTGTAGTAGATTAACAAATTATGCAAATAATGGAAAGGCCTATGGTAGGCCTAATGTGTTATTATTGGCCAAAGACAGGTATTGAGAAAGATATTTAGCGAAATTCCGAAGTCAGTACTTTTAACGACTCTTTATGGCCATTTTGGAAACCAAATTTGGAAATTTAAAAGTTTTCTCAAAGTGGTGACGTTACCAGAATTTTATAGTTTGTTACCCATATTTCTGTTCTGTGATAAGCCTATTACTAATATGCATACACTATCATCCGAATTTACTGTCGCTTCGTGAAATTTCCTTCACGATTGACAACTTCGATTTGTAATTCGCGCGCAAAAACGACACATATATTGCAACATTCGAATTACGTGCCGTGCCCAAAAGAGGAAGACAACAGAAATAAAATAAAAATAATCAACTATCATATCATATCATATCATTTATTATTTCCATCAAATTACAGAACAAAATAACACAATATCAAAAAAACACGATGATGGAGGAGATACAACAAAAGGCAAAGCCTGAAAAACGTTGTACCACCTTACAATTAACAAAAGCACAAGTTAAAACCATTAAAACTAAAACTACATTAAATTACAAACTTCTCTCACACAAAACCCCCTCAAATACACGCACGCACACACCCCTACATGAATGTCTCAAAAAGCAAGATTAAACAAAACGTAGACATTTTTAATATATAACTATTTTATAATTTGTTACAGGCATGATGAAAATAAAAGAATAACTATACCGTAATTTTTTTGTGAATGCTCAATGCAATTTTTTGCACACTGTTTTTTTACTTTTAATGTTGTATTTGAGAGTCATTCTAGAATCTATCATAATGTGTAAATGCCTTGCTTTATTTTTAACACTTTAACTTATTCCAGCCTATATTAAATAGTCTATATCATATTGTTTGTATATCAGTCTTGAACTTTTGATTTTGGAGCATGTGATATTTATTTTAATTCTGTAAATTACTTTATGTAATTATGTTTATGTACCAATGTTTCAATGTTTAAGTTTCTTATTATTTATATATGAGCTCTTCACACAGACCAACGTGGAAGAACAATCATTGTATTTTGACCGTGTGCAGTTTTACCGTAAGTAAATTATTATTATTAGAACTTTTGATGATTTCTAGAAGATTTGATGTTTGATGAAGAAATCCAAGTTAAACGAGATTGCTTTATCTAATCAAGCAATTTAAGCATACTTTAGAAAGGAGTACCATAAGAGCCGTTATGATAGCAAATTTATGCTATAAAATAAGGTTGCTTTAGTTTCGATCTTTAAATTTGTCATCATGACTTCTGAGACAATACAATACAAAAAACATTAATTGCGCCATTTCCAAAAAGGCTCAGAGCGCCTACAAATACAAACCTTAAAATTACAACTTAAAATATTACTATATGTACATCTTAAGTAATAATTCTAAAATAAAAATTATATAATAAGAACAATGCAAAAGAAAATGATATTTACAAATCATGGAAACAGGTGTGTTTTTGGAACACATTAACAGAGGATGATTGTCTGATCTAAATCGATAACTTGAGCTATTCAATTTTTTAGAAGCAGAAACTGTAAAAGTTCTGTCACCAGCTAAAACTCGTGTGATATAGGGTAAGTTAGACGAAGATAGTCTTTTGAAGATCATGAGTTGTCTTTTTTTGAACATATGTTATAAGAATTTTTCAAATAAATGGTTGTGAAGACATTTGTATAAGAATGGTTGAATGATTAGAGGCATAACTTCTGTATCTGTATACCTCGGCCTCACCCCAAGATTTAGAATTGACTGACTCAATCATAAATTTTAAATCAGAAATTGACTTTCCTTCAATTTCACATGCCTACAACAGCCACAAGAGCCAATCTGGGAGTCATGTGTCGGTAAACAATTCTCAACGACAAAACCGGGCATCTTTTGTGTATTTATATTAATTAATTGAACTTAAAAAGTACTATTTTGACTGCTGTAAATACAGGATTTAAGTTTTCAATTGAAATTCCATATTAGGTCACTTAAGAACAATAAGCTTTGTTTGAGTAAACACTCTTGGTGAATAATACAAATTGGAATATTCGCTTAAGACAAATATGGTAATTTTACCAATACTAAACTAAAACATTTGGGATAAAAAGTAACTATTTTCGGTCATTACACCTATTTATGAATGGTTCGATGCTCATGAGGAGCCAAAGGCGTGTTGACAATACACCTACCGAAAACACCATTACGGACCCTTGCCCGACCGATTGGTCATTGCATCCACCAGCCGGCCAGTAGTTAAAAGTCAGGAATTTAACACAAAAGCTCATTGTGTAAGATTCAAAATAGTCTTTGAATTTCTTGTAATTTAGAATACTAGCAGGGTAAACATTCTACAATAATTGGCAGTAGTTAGTGATTTAAGAACAGAAGGGGTTTGTTTTTTGAATAATTGTAGTACAAAAGTACGAATTTTTCCATCAAAAGAGCGATTAAAAAGAGCGATAAAAGAGCAAGATGGGTGCAATCTCTTTATTGGTTTTTGTAAGATTGGCGACAGAAGGGAAAGTGCGTTTACATTATGGATTTACTTGAATAACTTGCGTCGTATAGCGCTTTGCTTGCTTTAGTATAGCAAAGTCAATGTTCCGTTACGCTGGGGTTAAACACACTTGCACTTTCCGTATGAAAAATCACAAAATTTGATGAGAAACGGGTGAAGATGGTGTTAATTATAATCACACCAATTACTAACATATTTATTAATCAAAGAAAACATGTCTTGAGACTGAGATTCAAATGCTTGAAATACTTGTGAAAAAAGTGCATTATCAAGTTGAAATTTAGTTCAAATGTTTAATTGAAATAGGAATTGATTGTTTCCGTTTTGACACTGAAATATGTTTATGTTTGATTTATGTTTATCTTATTTTCAAGAAAAAATGAGCCTTGATGCTTGAAAATTGTTTTGTATCTATATATGGAAATAACTTCCATGCTATCTTCTGCTGATAGTAAAACGCCAAGCTCCGACATGAAATAGCATTATTCTGGTAAAATCATCTGGATGCAGAACCCTTTTCAAAGCGTATAAATTATTATCAAGGGTATAGATATCTCCACAAATAACAATATCTTATATCAGAATTTTTATGTGTTTAACTTATCTTAATTCATTATTGATATGAACTGCGGATCAAAATGTTTTAAGTTTCGTGTAAAGGTGTAGGCCTACCCATACATTATAAGTGTTGCATGTCGTTAAAAAGTATATATCTAATTACACACCCTTTCCAATTTTTTTTGTCCAAGAGGGCTGAGATAAGCAGCTTTAGCACGATATCACTCAAATGTGCTTCTCAGTATAGCAATAACATTTGTATAATAACTATACATTTGAATAGAAAATAGTGTTAGGGTATGCAGATGTGTATAGGAAAAATATTGCTGTAGGCCTATAACAACTAACAAGTGTCGTGCATGAAATGGCCGGCGGATTTGAGGTTTCTCACAACCAATGTCTCCTTTAAATTACATTTTATAAAACAAATATCCACTCTTCCGGGTTATTTTTTACAACGAAACGTAACCATTACAGTACACAAGATTTTATAACAACCAGATAGATGTCATACAAGGCGTGTTCAACTAAATATCTTAATAAAGAGTTTGATTAACGTCACGTCCAAATGTATGATTTGTTTAACAAATAAATGCATCCACATAAGTCTTCCTCAGGTATTATCACAACTAAATGTCTTCATACAGGTATTATATCAACACTAAATGTCTTCATAAGGCCATTTTAGGTCAAATTAAATCAAACCTAAATGTCTTCATAAAGATATTATATCACTACTTAATGTCTTCATACTGGTATTATATCAAAACTAAATGTCTTCATACATGACTGATTTCACAACTAAATGCCGTTGGTCCCCTGTGCGAATGCTCCTTCTTGGGGCGCTGCATACAGTGTATACCTGGCGAGTCATACAGGTATTATATCAAAACTAAATGTCTTCATACATGTATTATATCAAAACTAAATTCCTTCATATAGGTATTATATCAAAACTAAATGTCTTCATACATGATTTATTTTACAACTAAATGTCTTCATACAGGTATTATATCACAACTAAATGTCTTCATACTGGTACTATATCAAAACTTAATGCCTTCATACAGGTATTATATCATAACCAAATGCCTTCATATCGGTATTATATCAAACTAAATGTCTTCATACAGGTATTATATCACAGCTAAATATCTTCCTACAGGTATTATATCACAACTAAATGCCTTCATACAGGAATTATATCAAAACCAAATGCCTTCATATCGATATTATATCAAACTAAATGTCTTCATACAGGTATTATATCAAAACTAAATGCCTTCATACAGGTATTATATCAAAACCAAATGTCTTCATACTGGTATTATATCACAACTAAATGCCTTCATACAGGTATTATGTCAAAACTAAATGTCTTCATACAGGATTTATATCACAACCAAATGCCTTCATACCAGTATTATATCAAAACTTAATGTCTTCATACAGGTAGTATATCAAAACTAAAAGTCTTCATACAGGTATTATATCAAAACTTAATGTTTAATACAGGCATTTTATCACAACTAAATGCCTTCATACAGGTTATATATTTATTTATTTATTGACATCTTTAAAGAGGGTAGCCTTATCAGTGTTCTAGCACTGCTTTCCATAAGGGCCCTCTAATATCAAAACTAAATGTCTTCATATAGGTATTATATCACAAGTAAATGCCGTCACACAGGTATTATATCACAACTAAATGTCTTCATACAAAATTCATCTCACAAATAAATGTCTTCATACAGGATTTGTGTTACAACTAAATGTCTTCATACAGGATTTGTGCCTCAAGAAAATTTCTTCATACATGACTTGTCGCACAGCCAACAGTCTTCATACAATATTGGTTTTAACTAAATCTGTTCATACAATTGACTGCTCGAAAAATAACGGTTTTTCTCAATTCTTAATAAATGTCTTCGTATAAAATTCGTCTCAGAATTAAAAACCTTCATAAAAGATTTGTTTACACCGTCAAAATGTCCTTATACCAGTGAAACTAAAATATAATGTACATACTTTATCTCACAACTAAATGTCTTCATCATACAGAATTGGTCTCATAAAATAAATGCCTTCATACAGAATTTGTTTCAATACTAGATGTCTCCATTAATTATTTATTTTGCAACTAAATATCTTTATATAGAATTTGTTTCAAATTAAATGTACGATTTGTTTCACAAATTGTCTTCCTACTGGAT
>JXSR01S005120.1:36510-48893 GCA_000969725.1 Ophiothrix spiculata
AATTTTTTTTTTTAAATCCCCCAAATAAAACAAAAATGAACAAAACATGTTTTAATTGGTATTGACAAGTGGACAGGATCCTCATTGCACTTTAATACCTAAAAATACCATAATATAATCTTGGAAATACCATCTTGGAAATAATAACAAAATAACAAATAATAAGGGCCTCCCTCACCAATTTTGCGGAAAAGTCCGGACGATCAACTGGTTACTTTTGTTACTTGGCCTTAATGTATTGCTTTAACTCTTTACAAATTTCTGACCGCTGTTATTTTGCTACATGTATTGGTGATTACACATTTTGACAAGACACTAATCAACAACGAGCAACACCACATTAAGCCCATATCTAAAATGGAACAGATTGTAAATTAAAATTATTACATAAAACGTAATTGAGGACTCTAGAACTAAAAGGGGGTTAGTCAAAAAATCTTGAAAATTGAGTTGAGTCAATTTCCTGCTACAGAATTCTCATTTTTACATTCTGTACAAGTTGTGTAGTAATTTGATGATCAGAGCATGTGTAAGAGTCACTGCGAGATACAGCAATACCATTCAAGACAACACAAATGATATGATGTTTGTGCCATTTTCTCATTTTGTACTCAATGTGACTTAACTCCTTCTGGTTCTAGGGTCCTCAATTTGTCCCAGAGCTTTCAACAGATGGCAATGTTTTCAGTTTACCCTGATGTTATACTGAAGCTGATGATGTTCGTTTGGTTTGTATTTCCTTCATACTTACTATATTCAGTATTGTGGTCTATAATCCCCTAGTATCTAGTGCGTCCTTTATTTGACTCTTAAAAGATTAAATACAAATCACTTTAGAACTCGAGGAAATTGTCAGTTTCGTTTTTCATCCATATGAATGTACATGACATGTGACCTATCCGACTTCTATACATTCATGTACATCCATATGAATGTACATGACATGTGACCTGTCCGACTTCAATACATTTATGTTCTAATGACCCTTATGACGTTCCCTGGTCTAGTTGCTTTTTGACGAAGTAATACAAAAACGGGCAGACGTGAATCCCTTGAATGTCTTTATTATATACAGCAATAATGCTAGATTATTTTGCTGCCTCGTTTTACCTTTCATTCACTGTAATAGTGTATGGTGCTTTATGAAAAATAAATTTATTTATGTATATGTTAAGGTGTCTGGTCTACGCACCGTCAACGCGTACCAGTACGCGCTAGTTCCCAAGTTGGTAAGTGCCGCAATACGTGTGTAGTGTTTTGAAGCTACAATTGCCATATTTTAATATTTTTCTGAAAAATTAGTTCGGCGACCCCCAATTTTTATTGTTTTATTTGAAAGAATATACGTGTGCGCAACTTTTGGGAAAAAATTGACACGAATTTTTGGGCAGATTTTTTGAATCAACACTAAGCAATGTCACTTTTGGCTCATTTCCCATAGCCCCTAGTACTAATCCCCCCCCCCCCCCCCCCCCCACCTCCAAAAATGCTGTTTTTAAACCGAATCTAATGCAAGAACGAGTCCGGTGACCCCAATTTTTATTTTAAAAATCGGTTCTACATCGATAAAATATCATTTAAGCCGATTTTTACCACAAATTGTCGGGCAGATCTATCATGGACCAGACACCTTAAACCTCCTATGTTAATGATCCATTTTTAAATTACATGTATTTTGAAACTGGCATACTAAAAGTCGGAATACTTGGCAGATACATATATGAACAGTGTACTTTTTCAAAATAGACTTTCAAGAGTCCATAATTATTTGCAGTCGGGTTGTTTTTACATATTGACATAACATTGTCTTTTAGTATGAATTCATACCAAGATATAAGATAAGAGAAGGTCTGCTGGTTAAGATGACCGTTCGTGTGTTGTGAAAAATAAAGGCTTTATTTGGGGGAATTTTATTTATTCATTCTTTGGGTGTTACATGGGGGAGAGTAAGATTGGGATATTATTCAGAGGGATACTGTATGCATGATTTTCAAAAATCGTAAACTTATAAAAAAATGATAATTTCTCATAGAAATTAACATCTTTTTGGTTTTCGGAAGGTTTGACATTCGAAAGAAGAAGCCTAAGGCTTAAATGTTTGACTATTTATCGAGGTAGAGCTTGGGGTAAGATTTGACCTAAATTGTTTCTCTTTTGCAGATTATTATTTTCATTTATCCTGGTTATGATAATGAAAGAGACCCGTGCAGTCCTATAAGCTCTTTGTGTCTTTTGTTGATGTAAAACTGGTTGAATTAAAAGAAAATGTTACTTACATCCCAAATAATCAAAATTGAATACTTCAAAAACACAATTTCCGTAGTACTTTCACAAGTTCCAATTTGTTTGAAAGGATGGCCCCTAAGGTATGCCAAAATGTAATACAGTGTTCTACATACAAAACCGGTCTAGTTCTCTTGCCGAAACATGTTTATCTCAGGGCTAGTTTATGCAATATCATCGGTCGTTGCCTGGATAAGTAAGTTGTGTATTTCTTAGAACTACAAACATTATGTTCACAAACAGAGCGATATGAAAGAATAACAATATAATTATATTTAATGTGTTTTAAAAATGTGTGCAACTTGCAAAAGAAGCAAACTTAAGTATTATCGCTTGACGATTTTATATCTGCACCTCGCTGGAAGAACATTACCCTTCATCTTGTTATGAGCTTGAATACAGTTCTAATCGGAAGGATGTAACAAACCCACAAGTATGAAAACAACGGGTTTTTGCTCAATTAAGATGGTTTCTTCCTGGTGCTTTCCACCATCCCTTGGCCATTAAAGGCAACTTACGCCTGAGGGTGGTCTGCAGGTATTAATAACCCTGTGAGACCGAAACCGGTAGCGTAGCACATAGCCTTTTGTATGTTTATTTATGCTTTTCAACAACATATCCATAATGACAATGTTTTCTACTCAACGCTTTATACCATTAAATACAAATACTCAACTAATTTAGTATGTATTAGCGTTTGATTATGTTATCCGAAGCTACCATGCTTTGACTTTTATTCATCATGACCACATAAATTGTGAGTTATCCTACAAGTTTATCAGTGTACCTCTTTGGCATGAGAATCTTTATTTCATGATAATGGGGCGTGTACGTCTACCAGGCGACATGTCATAATCATCGGGCATTGCTTAATTATTTGTAATTGCTATTACAGGTGATTTTGCAATCGTCCAAATTATGTGTGGGAAATCCCCCAGTCAAGCTTGTACTTGTTTATAGTTGTCCCCTGTTTGTTTAAGGTAATAGCCACGTGGGATACACTCAACTTTGAGGTACGCGCCATTTGCCACCAAAAAGACCCCGTTTTTTTCGCTCGCTCTCACCGAGAAACCCACTATTTTTACCAACTATCGCTCAATAATGCTCTATTTCTTAAAATTCCTTGTTACTTGAACAATGTTTGTCACTCAAAGACCCATCAATTTCTTAATTTGATGTAATTTTTCGAAACATTTCCAAAATTTTGTCGAAAATTTCGCAAAAATCGTCGAAAATTTGAGCGACCTTTTTTGACCATTTTGACTCAAAAAGACCCTACTTTTTGTAAATTTTGCCCAAAGACCCCCATTTTTGGCACTTTGTCACCAAAAGACCCCTTCTTCCGGTTCTCGGTGGCATTCATACATAAGAGCATACATCACCTTCATTAGTGAATGCACTCCGATGAAATGAAAACTGGTGACAATGTCGTGGTATTTTACGGCCTTAAAAGAGACATTATTGTGGTTATAATGTGCATTCTGCCTCTGCAGTGTTAATGTATGATTTCACTTTTTATTTGTGAAAAGAAAAGTAAAGTCAAGACAAAACTATTTTTAGCCAATGAAACCTTCAAAGCTTTAGATTCCAATCCTAAGTTGTAACGTGTACGGTCACACATCAGGGAAAAGAAAACATATATTGTATCCGGCTTCAGTTTTATCTGATTTATTTATTTATGGCATTACAAGGTACTTCTGTGTTTCATTTATTCTCAAATGTCTCATGAAGGACGTTGCACTTGATTTCAAGGTCTTTTCCGAGCAATATTTACTGACAGCATCACAGCAGTAATGGACGAGATATTGTCGTGTTTCGTGAACGATCCAACGTCGAACTAGTCGTTGTGTTTTTGTCAGTGGTCGTCGACATAAAACTGGACAAAGACTTAAAGACAAAAGTATCATTCGGAGCTTACCGTTGCTTGTCTTCCCCCTGTTTTGTCATATAGTTTGAGCTAACCTTAAATTATGATTTTAAATCCATTTCTTTGGTAAAAAACATCAATAATACATGTCTACTTAGTCCTTGCCTCAGAGTTCTTAATCCTTGATTCAGAAAATCTTGACTTCACAAATAACAATTTACGATCTCGATCAACTGCATGTTTATTTGCAATATCTATTTGTACTGGAGATTTGGATTGGACACAGCTGTTTTTGGAGATTGTAAAACATGTTGGCATAACCAAAGGGAACGATTTCATTCAATTAGTTTTACTGGAAGAACAAAACGTAGATTGATAATACCTATTATAAATTAGTAAAACAAAAAATGTACATGAGTTTTTGGGACTCATTTAATTTGACATGCGACACGATTTTTAAGGTGTTTAAACTAATTAAACTAGTTCGTCTAGAAAAGCATATAGAATTTCATATATACAGCGGGAAAAACAATGCACCCGGGATAGATTTTACTTTTTTCTTAATACTTTATTCTACTTCTTTTTTTTTTCAGCGAACCTTCTTTGCAATACCAAACCCATTTCTTCATTCCAAAGTCAAGAAGATTGACGATAAATATTCAGTGTAAGCTTACACAACAGGGAAAAGAAAACAATTATGTTTCATCTGACTTATTTATTTGTGGCATAACAAACTACTTTGTGTTTCATGTATTCTCAACTGAGCATGCTCTTATTTGCAAGATTTACTTTGTTTGATATATTTTATTTATCATTTCCTGGTCTATTTTTTTTTTTATTCCTTACGGCTCTATCCGTACACTTATACCCAGCAAAACATAACGTCTTTGATTTGTCAAAAAAGCCTTAATAAATGAGAAGAAGGAGAAAATATAGAGGACATTTTGGCACGTTCGTCTCATGAAAACAGCCTACCATGCAATCTACAGGAGACTACACATCTTAAACTTGGTAAACAGACCACAACCCTAGTTATACATGTAAGTTTACTTTTCAAGTTTACTTTTTCCAACCATGTATGAAGAGCTGACTTGCAAAACGGCTTACGTCTATTTTACACATTTTGAGAAAAGGGCAAAAAAATGCTGAACATTAAAATGTGTCGCAAAATTCTTGATATTGATTTTAGCTATTTTGTATACGATTATGTTTTTAAAAATAAGTTGTAATTTAGATAATTCGTCAATTATTGTCTCAATAATTGACAACAGGGGAAAGAAAATAAGTATTCCGTCCAGTTTTTGTTTTACCTGATGTATTTTTGTGTTTCATATATTTTCAAATGAAAAAAGATACTTAAGTTTCAAAATAATTTTTCCGCAAGTTTAGGTAATTTATGAATTTCGTGTCTACCACCATCAATTCCCTGAAATTTTAGTTCTAACAATTGTTTTCTTCGTGTTTAAAGATAAGCTTATTGATTGTAATAAACACAGATCCTTCTCAAACTTGCAAATAGCAGTAAACAAACCTTCCTATTCAAATCATTAATTTAAAATTGCAAACCGTTCAATATCTTGAGATTTCAAATTTAAAAGTTTATATCGCCATTAATATTTATGTACCAAAATTAATATTTCATAGACAGTTTTTAAATCTCTTTGTGATCAGAAATTACATTTCAGATGTATTGTACAACTCCAAATTGACAAAATATTATGAAAATCGTTAAATATTGCTCAAAGTCATGAAATATTGTTCCTTCTATGATATGTTCAGTTTTAAAAGATTAATATTTGTTATTTTGGGATGAATATAATCTATAGATAATTAAGAGTTAGCCGGCAAAGAAGTCATATATCTGAGTGAAACGTCAACATATGCAACTACAATTAAGTAAGTTACCCATTTTAATTAATTTTAAGGAATTAGACAAAATAATAGAATGGTCAAAAATGAAACAACATTGGTTTTATTTTCTTCCTACCTTTACATTCATGCATCTGCTTTGCTAATAAATTGTTTTTCTTACCAGTTATGTATATAACAAAGAGGAACAGTGCTTCCGTTGATTGACTCTTTAATGTGTATAGTCATTTCAAAACTCAAGGAGACTGACAGTTTTGTTTTTCATCAATATGGAAATATGTTTTTAACCTGCCCGACTTCTACATTAATGTTTTAATGATCCTTTTGGCGTTCCCTGGTCTAGGTTTTTTGGGAAAAATAATAAGATGAAAACGCTAAGACATAAATCCCCAGAGTGTCTTTAAGTACAAACAGCAATAAAATTTGAGTGGCTTGCCTCCTTACTCTTTCATACACT
The DNA here is from genome assembly GCA_000969725.1 of Ophiothrix spiculata. Classification (NCBI taxonomy): domain Eukaryota; kingdom Metazoa; phylum Echinodermata; class Ophiuroidea; order Amphilepidida; family Ophiotrichidae; genus Ophiothrix; species Ophiothrix spiculata. The sequence goes on from JXSR01S005120.1 coordinate 42,987, forward strand.
GTACTCACTAGTAAAATGTCATTACATGTCAGAAAAGAATTGTGAATGGCACAGGATAAAATTTTGTGTCATTTATATCCAACGGTATATGTTACATTTCAGGTTACGGTTCCTCGCCAACGATTGTTGTAAATTCATGTTAACTACGAGATTTTGCATATATACTTACATAAGGCAAACTATCAATTTTTGTCATACATAAAGGGTAGATTCTCTTTCAGCAAAACATTGTTGTTGCTAACATATGGTATGTTATGGTGTGTACTTACAACTTTCTAAAAGGTACCTACGGTATTTTGACCTTATTGTATTCATGATTTTGATGTGACAAAAACCTCACCTGTTTTCTACCTAAAGAGTACATTATAAATACATGCTGAAAATTTCACTTAATTCCGACCAATCGTTTCCAAGTTACAAGCTTTTCAGCATTTTGAAAATCCCCATAGGCTACTGTGTTGTAATTACTGTCGGGGCTCAGACAATAATTAGAAAATGACACATTTTATAATTTTTCTCAAAAATGCAAGCACATATGAAAGAATGGTTTGGGGATCGTATGTACCAGTTGACGATTCTTATAAGCTAAAAAACTCAATTTTGATAGAAGTGACCTTGAGGGTGAAACGTAGATCATGACAATAATAATGCACCCCATTTCGAAGATGAAACAAAAAACGTTTGCATATTGATCGATTGAAGCAATTTTGCCACCTTCAGAGTTCCGACACCCTAGCACCGTTTCCTATTTAATCTGATGTTACACTGAAGCTAAGGATGTTCGTTTGCATTTACGTAATACCTCTTACACTTAAGAAACAGAGCTCATAATCCGCCGATTTATCCCTATTAGTTAAAAAATGAAGTACCAGTATTCTAGAACGTCCTTATGGCTCATTCTCCGATAAACCGTGCAACTTTGGTTAGAGAAATGTTGAAATTTCGACTACTAACAACTCATGAAAAACATACAAAATCATAAACTCTTATGGCTTCTGAAGAAGAAAAAGTGCATGGGAGATGTTTTAAAAATACTTGATTTTTAACCATTGTATTCCCTATACCTAATGTTCGTATCTGTTGGTTCGTATCTGTTGGAATCTTTTTTTAAATATTCATTATTGAGAAAATTAGTTTTCTTACAAACTTGATCTTTACACTAAATTAGAAGCTCTACACATACTACACCGTGGTGTATTATTTCGCTCATAGTGTACCGCGATTTGCGAAAAGGCGACAAAATGTGTGGTTCGTATCTGTGGCGACGTGACAGTCACATAGGTTTTTTTTGATATTAATATCCTTGTAAATCATTACTGTAAATATATAATTCTATATAACATATATGTTATTCAAGACTGAAGTTTACTTGATAAATCTAATGCGGAACATCCATCAACATATTGATTTTCACACTTTGTTATCGATTTTAGAATTTGGTTCGTATCTGTTTGCAATATTGGCGACATGATTTAAAAAGCTATTATGTCATATTAAATACTTAATATAATTAAACTTTATATGTCATTACTAATACCTATTACGGGCTATCAAAAAATATGCATTGCGTTTGAAATGCCCGAATATTTTAGGAACGGGGCCACATAAAACGTAAAAAGTATGGCTGGCGACATGGGGAAAAGTAACGATTTTGCATTTTCAGATTAATCGTTATCTACTTTCCTGGCATGCTAAAATGTTTAGCTTCACACATGTTACTAATGTGACCCAAATGTATCAACTAGATTACTCAAATTATTTGTAATAGGTTTAACAACGCTAAACTAGTAACACGAACATGAGCGATACCAAAACGGCAAAGTTGCACGCTTTATCTGAGAATGAGCCATATATGACTCTTAAAAGATTAAGGTTAGTTTAAATCTGGAGGGCACAGTCAAGCTCATTTTACATCGTTGTGAGAATTCTTTTTAACCTGTCCGACTTCTACATTCATTTTTATATAATCATTTTGGTCTGAACCCTTTATATCAAAACGCAATAACACAAATCCCCTGAGTGGCTTCAAGTACATACAGCAACAAAGCTAGTGAGTCTTGTTGTCTCCTTCACCTTCAGCTATAATTACCAAAATATTACATGTCAGAAAAGAAATTCTCAATGATGTAGTATAAACAATTAAACAGAGTAAAATAAAACTCGTTACTGTCGAGCTCTTCATCTTCATGGCTTCCATCTTCATGGCTTCCATGAAGCTTGATACACCTCAACTTTATTTACACTTTAAATGCGAAAGAATGAAAAATCACTCGAAATTTTGATTGAATTTGTTTGAACTCTAATCGAGTGCGTTTTAGCTCTTTAAGTCTTGTACCAGAGCGACGTTCACTCGCAGGAGATTGGCTCGAAAACACCGCTCTTTTACGGAGTGAAGTTCTATCCAATCAGGAACGCGGATACTCGCGCTGTTGTAACTACGAAAAATCGTCAGCGCTCATGATGGCGGTGGTTGAGTTGGAGACTGTGGAGGAGTGACAGACAAAGGAATTTCAGAGGAAATTGTGCAACTATTTATCGGTAAGTAGATGCCAGACAATAAATACCCAACAGTGACGCTAATCATGCAAAAACTGGATCGATGGAACTTGTCGGCGTAAGCTTAATTAATACATTGGCAAATGTGTTAAGTAAGCTTACACCGACAAGTTCCATTGTCTAGCATCTACTCACCGATAAATATTTGCACAATAAAACGACTACATCATTGAGTGAACTTTTATTCTTTTGAAGATTTATTCTTATCCCTCCCAGATCATTTAGAGTGAACTATTCATAATAATAAGCGGTTCACTCTTTCCTAGAGTGAATTAATATCACTCTTTCTTGAGAGTGAACTTCACTCTAAAAGATTGGTCACTCATATGGCTCTTTCTAAGAGAGAAGTTTCACTCTTTTAGAGTGGTTATTTACTCTTTCACAATAAGAGTGTAACTCTATGGAGGAAGAGCTTGACTTCAGTCATTTTTATTTTACACGTGATAATGTACAACATAATCAAATGACACTTCTAAAAGACCACAAAACTCTTTTCAGGGTCAGAGAAAAGTAATAGAAAGGCAATGTCACATTAAATCCTTGTGAGACACATGATGAAAATGTTCACGTATTGGACAGAAATGATTGATTTTACACCACCCACTTAAGGGGAAAAGACCTCCATCTGCTCAGGAAAATTTAAATCCTGACTATTTTTTAATCATGAAAAGATATATAGTTTCCACTGCATTTGCGGGGACTCAAACCATGGATTATGGCAGGGGTTAGTCATGCCTTACGAAGCAAGGGATCTACCGCTGAGCAGTCCAGGCAGCGTTGAGATCGTGAACTAAAATCTAAAACATTAACATTAGAATGCCGTATATTGTTACATAAAAAATTCAATTTTTAAGTAAATTATGCGAATGCATATATCAGACAAAATGTACAATATCAGTTAAACGGGTATGAAGTGTCTCGGCTATGAAATGTCCAGATTCAAAATATCACTCCTCAAGTTATACTTACCACTATATTTGCCATTTGAATTTACTCGCACGCCCTGGCTTGTAATTAAACTTCCGCATTGGGAAATATAATATTATAATGGGCCTCCCATCCCCTGTATTGAAACTGCAAGAGCTATAATTGGCGATCGATTGGGCCTACGTTGTAGTTAAAGACAATCGCTTTCGTCGTTGGATAGACTCTTTGAAGCGTACGATAGAAGATAACAGTGCTTAAATCATCATTGTCTTCATTGAAAACTACCTTAGCGCCTTGCTCTCGCTGAGTATGAACTATCGATGATTACAGCAATTATTTCCATGTGCCTTACACGAGGTCTGGCCCGAGGAGCTCCGGGGTCTGGCCCGTTCGGCTGATCGGGCCAGACCCCCGAGGAGCTCCGGGGTCTGGCCCGATCAGCCGAACGTTCACGCATAGACCACGTTTTAACTAGACGAAAAATAAATGGGAAAAAAAATAATATTTCTCAGATTTCAGTCTGTACATCATTAAATTAAAGGTTTCATTTGAAAATAGACATCATATTCTAAACATTTTCTTCATAAACAAAATGACATTTATTTGGTTAAATTTGCCATTGAGAACTTAGAAAATGGCGAAAAGGTTAATGTAAAGTGAATGAAAATAAAATCTAATCTTTGTAAAGTGACGTTTTCTTTTCAGCTTCTTGTCAGTGAATTATTTAGTATAAAGTTATATAAACATAATTCGGTCATTTTTTCAGTATGCACTGTTTTAGTTTGTTCGTGAAAAAATAAAACATGAAAAATGCATCAGTCGGTTTTTTCCGGGACTGAAAGCGGAAGTAGCTTCAACATGACAAAAATTGCCTAAAGTATAGAATTAAACGCCGCGAAAAACGTTTCTAGTTATTAACCTTCCAGGGCGGTGTAGAAACGAAAGTTATTATTTAGTGTTGATCCTTTTCTTTAAATAAGTTGCCATTTTAAATATTGAAATATTATTGACTTATCGGTATAGCGAATTAGTTAACGTCAAGTGAATGTAACAAATGATGACTGACGGAAATTTAAAATTGCAATTTGCAGCTCTTCACCGCTTGCTGTTACCGTACTCGTCATTGTATGAGGCTGCGTTTACAAGAAATGACACATATATATGACGTACACTCCCTTGAGTGCATTTAAGCACATATATACGTCAATTAAGGTAAGAGTCTCCTAAACCTTCCATTCACTGTACCCACTATAAAATAATAAAATGTTATTAAATGTCATGAAGCAATGGTGAATTGGGAATGAGGAACCATCACTACATGCACTAGAGACGAGAACCCCAAAGCACATCATCAAACTCCAGTAAGATGTTAATTTACTAGATAAATAACTTTTTTGAATAAATATGATCTGGAAATAGGTGACTTAAAACGACAGACGGAATGTGTAGATGCTCAAACATGATTTTGTTTAAACCAATCGAATATATTACAGTGGGCAGATATAACCGAGGTAAACAAACAAACAAACAAACAAACTTCAGCTGGATTATGCATGATTAAGGTATTACCTTTAAAGGTCCCAGTCAGATTAAACCATATTCTGTTAAGTTGATTATATTTGACATCTATAGTGCGATCCAATTCAATTACTAAAACAGCTTATAAACATCTACTGCTAGGAGCAAAGTGCATCACTACACCGACCTGGAAGCTTTTAACGACTTTTCCCTAAACTACCTAATTTGCCCATTCATTGTACTGGTGATTCGTGACCTTTGCCCTGGGAATGCCCTGGTATAATACTCGCAATTTCGCGATTTTAAACGGTATATGAAGGGATAGGTTACTCATATTATCTAGTTTAACTCACAGTGATGTATTATCAAAGATCTGCAAAGAATATGATTTGATTTAACGATGTTGCATTTATTTTGTTTGAGACCATAATATCACACCTCAGCCATAATAATGAGTTAATATGATTAACATAAGCCCATTTAATATACATAGTCACTTCTGAATATTTTGCTACCCCTTAGCTGTTACGATGCTTTGCAAGTTATTTCATGAAGCGTAAAATGCGTGTAAATAGCTTTACAATAATTAGTCTTTTTGAAACTGAGCCTTTTTTGAAACGGTCACACTAAGTGAAAACAATTACCACGATTACAGCTTTTGTACGTTGATAGATACGTTATTGGGCGAATTAATACGAAAACACACGGATAAACCAGGTGGAATGTTGTCAAAAATTACCGAGTCAACAGGTTTTATTTAGTGGAATAATCCTCAGATTTCAGCCGGTGCAACATTAAATTAAGGGCCTGTATCGTATTTTAAAGAATTAAGAATACAGTGATGGAATTGTCCAAAATAAAACAACTTCATATCGATTTTCTTCCGTCCTGACAATTCAAAAATTC
>JXSR01S005121.1:29514-43804 GCA_000969725.1 Ophiothrix spiculata
TCAAAAATGAGACAAAAGTTTCCCCCAATCATGGTGAATAGTCAAAAATGAGACAAAAGTTTTCCCCAACTTTAGGCCAATGTGTTTCTAATACATATTAGATAAGTTCTTTTTATGCTACATATGGTAACTTCAGGAGTTATTTTCGATCTGTTCATATGCTGAAGATCATGAAAGTATCTAAGTTGTTTCCTGAATACTTCACCAACAGGACCCTTTTCCCCTCGGCCATTCGGCTTTCCCTGTCCAGCATCACTTGCGTGGTTATGTTGTGGTATAATGCAGCCTACAAATTTTTGAAAGTGTACTGTAGAAACCAACGTAAAGATCAGCATCAGATTTTCTTGTTAACCGTTTCCTGAACATGTACAGTTCGATCCCTGTCTAAGATGCCCTGTTATATTCATGACTTAGATATCCAAATACCTCGTTCAAACCTTAAGGGTCCGCATCAGGAATTCTCTACCTGATTGCAATTCCAGCTGTGGAGAAGGGGTCAAGGTGAATTGGTTATCTTGGCAACAACTGCACGTTTTCCTCCTGCATCTAAAACAGGTAAATAAATCTGACCATCTGACAGAGGACCCTCATGGAAAGCAGTGCTAGACACTGATGAGGCTATTGTCTCTAAGATAGTCATATTTATTTATTTATTTAATTTTTGTGTAATAATCATAGATCTATTGATCTCCCTTTTTGACAGGTTCTTCAAAATGTCAGGTTACCTCTTTTAAGTCCTAAATTCCTAGTTGGTACCGTGAGTGCAGATCTGCTTATCAGGAGTGATGAAGCCTGCAGAGACCTTGTTGATGAAGCCAAAAACTACCTATTGTTGCCCCAAGAGAGACCACTGATGCAAGGACCAAGGACTAGACCAAGAAAGCCAATTCAATGTGGAGAGGTGCTCTTTGCAGGTAAATTGTCCCTACATTACCCGTGACCGTCCCTTACAAAGGAGCCGTAAATGCAGCAAACTTCATATTGCGCTACAGGTGAAAATATGTGTCAAGATCGTATTTTGCTGAAATTTTTTTTGACAGATTCACAATCCTTGTACATACTTCAAAATGCTAGCAAAGTTTGATCATTTCAAGAAATTGATTTGAAATACGAAGTATATCTAAAGATATATTGTGAGGACAATCAACAGAAAATAGAGGACATGCTAAAACCTTTGAACTCTTTTATCTCAGTTAAATATTTGAAGTTCATTATGGTGTCGTTTTAATTCTTATAATAAGCATCACTGTCCTTGCAAATATTTAAAAAAATTAGAAATGACAAGTGGCTGCATTTATTGCTGGTTTGGTATGAACGGTCCCATAAAGGTTGTATTTCAGATTCAGATTCAGACTTTATTTCCATTAAAAAAAACACACAGGAACACATATACAGCCAAAAAACACAGTCCATTTGTAATTTGTTGTTGCATTTGCAACATTTGCAAAAACATTACTTTGCTTGTGTAAATGTGTCTGTGGCATAGGTCTAGGGAGATACCAAATTATGTATACCACCTAGTGGAATGGTGTTGTCATTCATTGAGGACATTCCAAGTAGTACGGATTTCCTGTATTTCAAACTGAAATGGTTGTAAAATATGCGAGTATGTTTTACTCCTTAAATATGGATTTTCATGAAGGATTCGTTGAAAATAGTTCTCAGTTTTGAGCTGGGAAGTCATCGTAGTTCTCATTTTCCAAGCTGGGAAGTCATGGTAGTTTATACAATTTTAAAAGCTCTAAACTTTGAAAAATTTTATACACAAGCCCTCTGTAGGACTTGTGCACTCTGTTTCAAATGCACTCTTAACTTTAATAGTATGTTGTTATTAAGCACGCCCCAAAGGCTTGTGCACTCTTGACTTTCCTTTGAAGTACAGGCAACTACTGAAACAGACTTCTGGTCTGATTTCGACACCACAGAATATACACAGTGTGAAATATTCAATTGTGTCGATGTCAGATTGTGTGTTATCTGCCTGATGATTGATGATTCTGGATGATTGTAAGTGAGAGTTCATCATGAAACTCAAGAGCCCTCTGTAGGGCTGGTGCACTCTCTTTCAAAGGTAGTCTAACTTTAATAGTATGTAGCCTAGCAGATAAGTCCTCGACTGTTAATCACCGGGCATTGATAGTCGTGGGTTCGAATCCGGTAGGTGGCGTGTGTAGTGTCCTTGACCAAGATACTTACCCTAATGTGCTCATCTCCACCCAGGTGTTAAATGGGTACTGGCTTTCTTCAATGCTGGGAATAAAGGAAGGAGGTGTGGCGAACCCCTCACCACAAATATTACAAATTGTGGAGTCTGGGACAAACGCTTTGTAAGAGAGATGGGCAGTCCGACCTGTAAAATACAGGCCCCCCCTTTCTTGTTGTTAGATTATCTCTATACACTACACTGTGATTTCACTGTTAGAGTGATACAGTTTTATCTGTTGTAAGAGATTTTTTTTCAATGAAACAAGAGGACAAGAGAAAACGCAAGGATAATGAAATGAAGAATATTGTTGTGAGATTATCTTGATTGATCTCCTTTTTCAGTTGGTGGTTGGTGCAGTGGAGATGCGATTTCCAGTGTAGAAAGATTTGACCCTCAGAACGGTGAATGGCGCATGGTGGCTTCCATGAGTAAGAGACGATGTGGAGTGGGTGTAGCTGTGCTAGATGACCTCTTGTATTCAGTTGGAGGACACGATGGGTCATCATATCTCAATACCATTGAGCGGTAAGTCACTCAATTAAACTTATCGCATCATTTTCATTTTGTTTACATAAGGCCAAAAAAAAAAAGTTGTTTGATTGCCCTTTCCGACCGACCCAAAAAATGGGAAAAATCCTGGTCGCGTTTTTTTTTTTTTTTTTTTTTTGAGAACCAGAATTCGCAATTTTTGAAGTTTTATGGGTGTAAGTCACTTACTTTCTCTAAAATGTTGTTTTAAAACTGTCAAAAACATAGTAAACTTGAAATAAACCCCCGCATATCGTAGCTAAATTTGCCAAGCTGCGCTCCGTATCGTGTCTGAATGTGCCTGAAAGTAACTAGGTTTCAACAGGCGATTCGTGCACATGTATGGTAAAAATTAACCAGGTAAAATATTGCAAAATATAAACAATACATTTTTTATAAGTTTAATTTGATTTAGTTTTAGAAAACTTAATATTTTTATAACTTGTAAGCGTTAAAAAATAAAAATATAATAAAATATTTCGTATTAAGCATTTACTTCTGATGCGCGATAAATATTTATGCATGAACCGATTGGTAGAATTCGTATAACAACATGGCGGCTTACGGGTATGCTGTATCGTATACAGCTGTCAAAGGAGCTACGATTCTTTGCAGTAAAGTTTGCACTGTCGACCTCGAAGAGACATTTAAAGGATTGTTTAAGAATTCGGATGTTTCTGAGAGAGTCCTGATAGCTGAGATTGGTGTTTCGAAGGGCCCAAATGGACCATGGCAAACTGTGAATGAAAATGAATTTATACGTGTAATACACGACTTGCAATATCGCCATATCTTGTTCCATTAAAAAAAAAAAAAAGAAAAAAAAAAAAAAAAAAATCGACCTACCGACCCAAATTTTTTTGGAGGTGCAAGGGCAATCAAACAATTTTTTTTTTTGGCCTAATCATAAGCATCTAGAGGACACGATGGATCATTTTTGTCTCGCTGAACTATTATAGTTCAGAAGAGACTTAGCAGCCACTCAGTCTTTATGTAGTATGTGTCTTTGTATGTGTATGTAGGGGTGTGTCAGTGTGTGGTAATTTGGTTAAAGTTTTGCCATAACCCAAGAACTGTATAACTTACAGCAACAACATTTATTGACATGAAGGGTTTGGGTTCAGCGCACACTTTGTAACTTTTTTGGGGTTTGGTCATGGTCATTCAAGGTCAAAATGTCATTTGAGATCAAATCTCAAAAATGTTCAGAAAGTTGATTTGAGGTCATGTAAGGTCATTTTGAGGTCACGGCCATAACTCATGAATCCTTGACCCCCACATAGATTAAACTTGGACCATAGCTGTTTACCTAAGGTCAAGGTCAGTCAAGGTCAATAGGTTATTTTATGTCAAATCTCCAAAATAATCAAAAAGTTGCTCTTGAGGTAATTTTAAGGTCAAACAATTGCTCTGAGGTTATCCAAGGTCATTTTAAGGTCATAGTCATAACTCCTGAACTCTTAACCCCACATGAACCAATCTTGGGACCAATAATAGTTCTTAGTCCAAGGTGCGACCTCGTAGTATCAGTTAAAGGCCAAAAGGTCATTTGAGCTCAAATCCCAATTTGAAGTAAAACCCTACAAATCGAGGGTTGAGAGCCACAAGGCACTATTTACAAAAAAATAAAAGAGCCACAAGACGGTATTTGCACCTTTGTTGCACGTGTATGAAATACGGCCTTCTGTCTCTTTGTCGCCATGCAAATACGCCCTTGTGGCTCTCAACCCTCAAAATAATAAAAAAGTTTACCCGTCACACCAAAGGTCTTTTTGATATCACTGTGATCGCTTTTCAAACCATGATCCTACATGGACCAAATTATAACCAGTAAGGTAACCATATTTGGATAATGCATTTTCTGCTAAGATATTTTACAAATCGCCACCAGGCTCTTAAGACATGGTGGTTTGTGAACCTAATTGTTCATGAGCAAACTGCAACGTTTATGAATTTGATCTTTGGCGCTGCAACCTTCAATCAGCAGTTATATAAAAACGTCAACTCTTACCTGTTTCACATTACATAACTTTTACTTGGTTTTCATGGATTGTTTTTGTAGGCCTAATATATTGTTGTAGATTTAAGGATTGTAGTGTAAGTCTGTATTAATAAGTTCCTTTGTACTGTGCATTGAATTGATTTTGGCGCAAACACCTCTTCAACTTTGTCAAAATTGCTTAAAATGGCGCAAGCTCGAGAACCTTAGTGGGAACACTGGTAGGCATTTTGGTGAACTTTTCACCTGAAGGAATTCTCCAAACAATAATTGAATTTTTTCAGATAAGTTTACTTGGAGCATGGACAAGAGTCTCATTTGTTTTTCGTCAAGATGGGTTTGGTACACAACAATTGCCCTCAATAATTTTTTCACTATTTTCAGCATTTTCAGAGTTTTTTTATCAGGTAAATCTCACACCCCTATGAAATTTATAAATAACATTTTTTTAATTTGATTTTCTGTAGATATGATCCTCAAACTAATCAATGGAGTCCTGATGTAGCGCCAACTAGCACATGTCGTACCAGTGTTGGCGTGGCTGTACTCGATGGCTATATGTATGCAGTAGGCGGGCAGGATGGTGTGTCATGTCTAAATATAGTTGAAAGGTGAGTAGCGCCAACTAACACATGTCGTACCAGTGTTGGCGTGGCTGTACTTGATGGCTATATGTATGCAGTAGGCGGGCAGGATGGTGTGTCGTGTCTAAATATAGTTGAAAGGTGAGTAGCGTAAACTATAATACTAGCACATGAGCAGAAAGCCGCGAATGATGATTTTGAATAAATAGCCTCTGAAGTAAAAAAAAAATGATGAAAAGGTCAAGTTTTTGACATAACACGTATTATAAACAGGATTGATGGTCAATGGTATAGAATGCAACAGAAAGGTGTCACATAACTACCAAGAGACACCCTTATTATCCAAAGCCAGGTCAAGGTCGTTCTTTACCTTGTTTCAACCTTGGTTGTGAAGAATTGCCCAACTTTTCACACAGTACCTCAGGATCATACAAAGTAGGGAAGATTCTTTCATTTTGATTCAGCAATTGCTTGAACGTGTAGTAGGTATCTTTGGTACTCGCATTTGATAATTTTATAATATTGTTTTTAGAGTCATCAAGATGTTTTTTATTTGCTAAATGTTGTTTCCAATAAGTGTCACAGTCCACATCAAGCCTGCATTTACTGGATTTTTCTACAAAACGATATTATTTAAGTAAAGATTGACTTTCAATATATGAATGGCTTCATAATAAGTACACATGGAATAGTGTTTGTACTAAAAGTTATCGGTTCTTGTAGAAGATGGCAAATGTAGATGTGTTCAACAAAGCATTTTGAAGAGAGAGTTTGACTATAAAAATAGATGCAAACCAAAAGTTTGTAAGACGTGCTTGTTACACATGCCACAAATTGTTCGTGAAATTGTCTCCTATAATACAGTAACCCAAATAATTCAGACACCACAATGTGCAAAGTCTTACCAGGCCTTGAAAGTTACTAGTTACTCGTTATCTACCCCTGGCTTATCATTTTCAGGTATGAACCGCATGCAAACAGATGGACTAGAGTTGCTTCCATGAGTACCAGAAGGTTAGGTGTAGCGGTGGCTGTTCTTGCCGGTTTCTTATATGCAGTAGGAGGATCTGACGGAACGTCACCATTAAACACAGGTAAAGTTGGAAATTATTATTATTTGAACTCAACCTCTGACTGCCCGGCTGTTTAGGTGGTTGCCATTGTTCAGAACAAAAGCAACTAGCGAGAACTGGCCAATAGCAACCAGCGAGAACTGGCCAATAGCAACCAGCCAGAACTGGCCAATAGCAACCAGCCAGAACTGGTTGTCCTGAGTTGTCAAACGCCAGTTGAGTTTTGAATCAGCACCAAGGTTATTTGGTATCATTAGAGAGAAGAATATAATTGTCCTGTCCTAATATGGAATAGCTTTAAAGTTTGAGAAAGTGGCTACTTTTTTCTAATTAGATGTGTGTTACCAAAAGGGGCTCAGCTTATCTTTACTCACATTGCACGACAACCACTTTTTTAATAGTCGACTAGGTGGTATCAAGTAGTATCAAATTTCAACCTAAAATCCTACAAATGCACAGTTAGTTAAACTATCAGCCATATACTTGACTAAAAAGTAACAAACTTGGTAATTGTTTATCTTACTACAGTAGAGAGATATGACCCCAGATCCAACAAGTGGACGGCTGTTTCTCCTATGGGGACAAGACGGAAACACCTGGGTTGTGCTGTGTATAATGACATGCTGTATGCCGTGGGGGGTAGGGATGATCAGACAGAGTTAAGCAGTGCTGAAAGATATGATCCCACAACCAATACATGGAAACCTATCGTAGCTATGAATTCCAGAAGAAGTGGCGTAAGTATGGCTTTGTCATGTGCGTGCAAGAAAATCGTATATGCAATAGCTGCCATCTGTCATAAATTTGGATTGCACACTGTATAATCTCCAGTCAGTGGTTCTTGAAATGGTTCTTCAGGTGACACCGTCACCTGAAGAACCATTTCAAGAACCACTGACATAAGACAGTGCAATTTTGATGGATTTTTCACATTCTTGTGACAAGTGGTAAAATATATTTTACTCAGGGCAGTCATTACATATAAGACTTTCTTGCACACACATAACAGCTTGATGTTAAGTAGTCACAAGTTTTTTCCTCTGGAGGTAAGGAACTAAGGATGTCTTCCCAATGTTGAAAATGGGTCAGTCCCTCACCAACACTTGTCTCCATTTTCAATCAAGGCTTGTCTCTTCGCCCAGCCAAGGTCCGCCTCAGAAGCTTTGAAAATTGCAATGCTTTTTTGCACCAATTTTGACTACTTTTCAGCTCATGAATAGCTTAAAAACAGTATACAAATATATACTGACTTTAAAATCTCTGGTTAAAACTATGGGCCTGAAGTGACTAAAATTTAGATATGAACTAGTGCAATCCCGAGGTACTCAAATATTTGAAACTCAAAATTTTGAAAATCAAATTTTGAAACTCAAAAAATTTGAAACTCAAATATTCGAAACTCAAAATTTTGAAAATCTTAAATTTGAAACTTGAATTTGCAACTTGAAAATTTGAAACTCAAAATTGTGAAACTCAAATATTTGAAACTCGAGTTTGCATCTCGAAATTAGCAACTCCAAAATTTGCAACTCAACTATTTGAAACTCGAATATTTGAAACTCGAAAAATTGAATCTTGGAAAATTTGATCAACTCACAGCAGCTAAAATATTCTTGTACAATATTTTTTAGAATATTGTATGCATCCTGGTACTTTCATAAAGAATGTCCCGGATGTGTACAATATTTCTTTGAATATTGTATGCATCCTTGTACTTCTGTAAAAGAATTACTCCCTGTAAAATACACAGTTTTATGGTATTGTACAAAAGCCTGATATAAATAATATTACAGTATATTGTGAGGTCTTCTCTTTCCTCTGATACCAAAATTATGGAAATCGGTATGTCAACGGATGACATCACAAAGCTAAAATAAAACATGACCGACTTAAAAAGTAAATTTTCTGCAAAATGCAAAAAGATTTTTTTTGGGTGAAAAAGGAGATCTCTACAATGGCAGTCTGTGGACAGTCGGTTTAAAGTTGGAGAAATGTGTTACTTTGTACAGTGACTTTGTAAAGATGCCTTAAGGATTGCATGATTAAGTTATGTTTCTGGCTATTTTCTTCTGGGTGAACTTTTAGATACCCCACCCGTACATGCAAGAATGTTAAAAATAGCACCTCATTTGGAAAAAAATTTGGGGATAATGCAGAGTTTGCTGGAAATGTTCTAATAACCATGAACAATATTATCAACTTGGCAAAGCAGTTGAGACTGAATTACTCAAGGGCATGAGTAATCATGTGTGCCTGACCACACTTTAGCAATTTTGTCTGACATATAACTATCACAAAATTTGCATGTCAATATTTTTCTAAATTCACATAATTTATCAAAATTCTATACTATGAGCTCAAAGAGTTTTTTCTTTGACACTTCATCTCATTTAAAGAAAGATAGCATATTTCTGTTGTCAAAAATGACTTCAAAACAAATTTGGAAAAATTAAAACCAATATTGTTTTGAATTGATTGTATTTCCAACAGGTGGGGCTTGCCGTTGTGAACGGACAATTAATGGCAGTTGGAGGATTTGATGGAACAACGTATCTCAAGACTGTGGAAGTTTATGATCCCGAGACAAAATCATGGAGAATGTGTGGCAATATGAACTATAGACGATTAGGAGGTGGTGTCGGGGTAGTTAAGCTACCGCAATCAGAGTCCAATGTTTGGTAGCAGCGGATGAATGGGGATGGTACTTATGCAATGTTTAGTTGCAATGGTTAATGTGAAATTATGTTGATAAAAGGTGCTTTGATAATAAGAGATCTGTATCCCAGAAACCTGCAAGTACAAACCAAATGATCTCTTAAACATGAACAAGGACGAGGGGCATGACAAACTTGACAAAATATACGGACAGATCATCAAAAACTGGCAACCTGAGGAGCAGATGACCTCATCACAGTCATCCAGTGTTGCCAGATTCTAACCAATCCATACCAGTCTTGAGTGACCTAGGCTCTAGAGTAGAGCTGAACTATATCAGTGTGAGTAAATTTGATTTACTTGGATTTGTAAACTAGAAAACTTTACCCAGTGACTTTAATGAACAATCCTGATGAATCTATTTCAAGTTATAAACTAGAGTGTCCAATTGCGTATCAAGGATTGCTGCTCAGTGCAGCACACTTTTTTCTGCATTGGATAGTGAAGATGCGTATTTTTGAACATTTACGTGCGAATGCTGCCTGTTTTACTGCATAGTTTGGCTTGTATTTCTAAATTGATGAACTATGAGAATTGCAACACTGAAATATTTTGTTGCTGGTGATTTTAACCAGGTGAGAGAACAATAACTAGTTCTTCTGTGAACTACTGTTGCACAAAATCATCTAGAGAAGATACTATGGCCAAAACCAATTTTAAAAAGTAATGATAATATATAATGATAATGTGGGTTTTTATTAACCTGCTTTACAATGTACAATTCCTAGGCCATCATACTTACTTCCGTTAGATGGCGCTCAGTGGACTATATTCCATACATGCAGTAATTGGCCGTATAATTAATGGGTTGATTGGTGAAGCAGGACTCGAACTCACAACCAACCAATTGTGAATCCTTTACAATTCATGGGTTGATGAAGCAACTAAATGCATGGCTGAAGCAGGACTCGAACTGACACTCACAACCAACCGATTGTGAATCCTTTATAATCCATGGGTTGATGAAGCAACTAGATGCATTGCTGAAGTAGGACTTGAACTCACAACCAACCGATTGTGAATTAGTCCGATTGTGACTGTGCGTCGGCGTATTTTTATCACACTCGGGTGGCTTTACCCTCGCTGGATGCATCGTTGTTGATTAGCGATGAACAACTCTGTAGCATGTTTGAATACCTTTCAACAATGAAAATCTACCTGAAAACGTATGAATTAAATTCTAAATGTTTTCAATTTAACAGATACTCATCTCAATAAAAATACTTTGAAGAATCTGAAACAAAATGCTAGTTTTTAAATGATTGTTGCTTTGTCGTTTTCAACTGTTCCCAAGCAGCAGTCCTTGCACGTACTCAAGTTCCCGCGCGATGAACGGTGCGCCGATTTATGTGCACTGCGTAAACGCACCTCCGTGTACGCTGTACCGTGCGTGACGCGCTTATTTGAATATCATCTGTGGATTCATCACTAATCAACAACGGTGCGCTCCCAAATAAGAAGATACGGTGAGTTGTTGAATCCTTTATAATTCATGGGTTGATGAAGCAACTAGATGCATTGCTGAGGCAGGACTCGAACTCACATCCAACCGATTGTGAATCCTTTATAATCCATGGGTTGATGAAGCAACTGAATGCATGGCTGTAGCAGGACTCGGAACTCACAACCAACCGATTGGGAATCCTGCGCTGTTCTACTAGACCACTAGACCTGTAATATTTGCTTCATTGAACCCATTAAGTGAGCTGTAAGTGATATAATATTTGCTTCATTGAACCCATTACTGAGTTTTTGGTGATATAATATTTGCTTCATTGAACCCATTAGTGAGTTTTTGGTGATATAATAATTGCTTCATTGAACCCATTAGTGAGTTTTTGGTGATATAATATTTGCTTCATTGAACCCGTTAGTGAGTTTTTGGTGATATGTCAAATTTAAGCAAAGTGCTGATGAATTTATGCTGGTGTAAGTGGTAGTTGCAAAAATGAAGTGGTTAAGGCCAAAAAAATTGTTTGTTTGTCCATAATGGCTAGGCTAGGGTCGGTAGGTAGGCTTTTTTTTTTTTTTTTTTTTGGGTAATATATGTATATGAAACTCAACTTAAAGAATGGAAAAATTGAACAAGAAACAAACTTAACTTACAAGAACAATATACTGCTGATTCTTAAGAGGTCTTCTATATCGGTAAATACAGTTCATGTTAATTCATATCATATTTTTCCAATTTGAAGACTCTCTCAGTGAACATTTGTATATTTTTGTATGAAAAATCCTCGAATAAGAGTTGGAAAATATTTTTTTTTATTTAGCACACGGTTGGGCCAAATGTTGATGGTCTATCGGGCGAAGACAAACAAACAATATTTTTTGGGCCTAAGAGGCAAAAAGTAATGATGACATTATCAGTTTGTTAGATTGGAGAATAGAGGTGGAAGCATAGTAAACAACAGGTGGAATACTTGGGCCCAAAAATATTGTTTGGTTGTTGTAGACTGTCTGCCTCTAATTCTGAAAACGGGAAAAATGTTTTACTGTACAAAAGAATACCGCACCAAGAGGAAGTTTTTCCTCCTGCCCACTCTACCTTGGAAAAAAGTTGTGGAGGACAACCAAACAATTTTTTTTTCTTACCTTATATGGGATTGTATACCTCATACTTTGTATACCTAACACAACAATGACAATCAACTTTAGATTTTTTGTGCTAAATACGGTGCCAGTGTTTACAATTTGCATGTATAAACAATCACATATCCCTTGAATGTTGATAAAAATGAAAGCAGGATTACCACACTCTAATATATGTCAAATAATTATCACTCAACTTTGTGTGATTTTTTGCATGTTTATAGCTTTAACCCCTTGAACCTGACGGACGAGCCGGTATACCGGCTCACGTATATATGTACCGTATACCCGATGAGCCGGTTTACCGGCTTTTAGTTCACGTGTTAGAAACTTGATGTGTCTTCCAACAGGCATTGGTAGTTTCAATTCTCAATGAATTTATTTATATCGAAAGATATCCATGAAACTTTGAACCCATGGTTAATGGGTCATTTTGCTCTTATTGACTCAACAGAGGTGTAAATTCCTCATATTTTCATAAATTTGATCACAATTTTCAACAAATGTGTCTTCGCCCATAGACTACAATATAAATGTCAAATATGTTGGCAGACATAAATAGTAATCTTTGTGAAAGCTGATTATTGGAACAATTCAGACTACTGAAAAATTAAAAGGTAAAGCGAGGGAAATCAAAATCAAAGTAAGTTTAGGTGTTATATTAAAAAATGTTGTTTAACTTTCGGGTTGGCCCGGGTCAGCGGTACAGGTACACGTGGAATGGCCAGGGTTCAAAGGGTTAAGCCATATTATTAATCAATTCTTTTCATTTCAACCCAACACGTGATTAATTTGAAGAAAGAATTTATAGCAATTATGAAATTAACTTTCTGCTGTGGTGCATTCAGTCTGCATTAAAAAAAACCACCAATATTTTCAAGGGCTTTCATATTTCAACCCCTCAATTGTTGGAAAACAGATTCATGCATGAAAATACAAGATATGGAATGATAACTTTGAGAAGAATATCCGATTTGTATCAAAATTACTTTGATAAATATATAAGGTTCACATCATCAGAATTTTGCAGATATGTTTTATAACTAAGCGTGACCAGGACATTTAATCGCCTGCTAGTCACTCTATTACATATACACATTCTATATGACCACTCAACTTGAGCGGAGAGATGGCCTTGACCCAGGCGTTGTCAAATCAAATTTGACCTAATTGATTTGGCCTATAAATCATTTTCGACCCATTTGAGTTGTTGCCCCCTACCTGTACGTGAGAGGGTTGATCCCATTCGGAGCTCAATTTTACACTTAACTCGATTACCTATCAGAAATTTGTGTGGAAATACTTTTGAGCGCGAGTGGCAATAGGACTATCGCATAGTATTATCGCATCAGTTCGCAAATTGCTCAGACAATCAAGTGTTGGGACTTTTTAATGGTCAGGTTTAATTTGCTCCCTCCCTCTATTCTCTTTAAACTTTGAAGTATGCAACTAGAAATCAGACTCTGTTACAAGATCCATAGCATACCTCTTGAATTCTACAACATTGTGAACTGATGCTTTTGTGTTATGTAAGAGACTAGTAATGATTGATTAGGATTGATTAAGACCAAATCACTGCGTATTAATATATTTTGTATGTGAATCATTCATGAGTTTGGTATTATTTTTAGCTTGTTTGCTGCTACTAGTCAAACCTTGAATATACGTTTATATGAATATTCAGCAAGATTAGGTACATTGTTATACTTTGATCAGCACCAAATAGGCGGGCCTATTCACTTTGTGAATTGATACAGAAAAACCTGTGTGTAGCTGAACACGCACAACTGCAGGTGACGCAGCGTTGTATGTGCGCATAAGTATCGACGGCACGCGTGTATGTGGGATTATTTTTATTGCGGATGAAGAAAAGACTCGTAATTCCCGCCTATTTGCGTTGATCAAAGTATAGGATTCGAAAAATACAGACTTCTTTATTTCCCTGTATGGTCATATTGGTTTATGCTTGTTAATAGGCTGCTTGTTGCGTACTTGCAAGGTTAATAGAGTAGAGTACAACAATGTTGATAGATACTGTGTTATCAAATTCTTTGGTTATATAGGTCTCATTATTGTTTGAGAGGGTGGGAAGGATATGATTGTGTAAAGGGGTTAAACTTGAAAGAAATGCAGCTTTCTTAGAAAATCATCATGCAAATTTCCCACACAAATTTTCCATGATTAAAGCAAGGAATGACTGATCGTCAACTGACAGTTATTTTACCGTTTGACTTGAAGACGATTATCAAAAAATGTTCCTCACTTGTGAATATGGTTCATGGCAATTTTTGAGCAGCAAGTTTTTTTTTAATATCCTGTAAGATTTGTAATATTGTATTTATTTTGTATTTGTGTTTTGTTTGTTGACCTCATTTGAGGGCTATATGTGGTTTACAACCTATACTCAGCATCTCTTTGCTGGATTTTGCTGTTTATTGAACTTTTAAGCTGAGGTTTACTTCCTGCAGTCCAATACACTAAAAGGTGAAGGCAATCCATTTTAAACATTTTTGTATGCATTTTATTTTTTTTAAAAAGCTTCCATATGATCATATTTGGCACAGATGCAATTTTGTTTTTGTTTCTACATAAA
>JXSR01S005122.1:30957-42444 GCA_000969725.1 Ophiothrix spiculata
TATGATCACGGAATCGCTGCCATGGCAGCGCCTGCTCAGTGGCCTGACATAGTGATAATCGGACTGGGAAGCGGGAGGTCCCGGGTTCGAATCCAGGTGAAAACCCGTGATTTTTGACCTGAAAATTTCCGAGGAGATAGTTTTTAAACGAAGAGGTGCTTAAAAGTGTTAGGGTTAATAGGAATTTATTCACTGTTGCAAGAATATAATTCTCACAAATCTACTTGTATTGAGTGTTGGGTAGAATCTTTTTGAGAATCTTTGGATTCTTTTTACATTCATACACAGTGTTTTTTGCTCACTTTACAAGAATCTGGGTTATCCAAAAATCCTCTACTGGGGGAATCTCTGTGAGAATGGATTCTTGTCGAATTTATAGCCCTGATTAAGTAATAATTTAGGTAATAGATCACACACTTTTGATTATCTTCCACTTCAACTTGTATCAATGATCTTCATTTTTTCAGTTGAGTGAGCCAATACCCAATGATGTTCTATACGATGAAGAACTCAATAAGCATCTGACAGAGCAAATCAGGGTAAGTACAGCCTAGAAACACCCTCCTGAACGCTTTGGATTAATAGTACCAATCTAGCCTATTTCAGTATGCCAAGAGAGGGTTGGAGCTCACAAATTTTAATTTCTCAAAATGCACTGTATGCAGTGTGGGTTGAACCCTACCTTTTGTATTTTAACCCCATCTTTTTATCTAAACACCCTAGATACTGAACATTTTCTGAACCCATTTTTAGAAACTTCAATAACTTTTTCTTGAGTGGGGTTTTGAAGTCATCCCACTTTGGTTCATTGATAAAGCCTTGCTCAGCAATATGGGAAACATAAATGGCAACAATAATATCTTTATAACTTTTGATATGCTCGATTCTGATTCTTAGAGCTTCTTAACATAATTTCAATTTTAGTCACAGGGTAAGCAACCCACCCTTTTTTATTTCAACCCTACCCGTTTTTATCAAGGCATCCTTTATACTAAAAATTCTCTGAACCTGACCTCTTTACAATTTTGTGGATTTTTGTTGTCCCACCCTTTCTAAAGCATGTGGTGCATACAGTGAAATGTTGACTCATTTTCCCTGTCGTTCCCATAGTCCAGTTCCATGTTAGCGACCGTTCACAAACACTTGTTAGGGGGTGGGTTGGGGTGGGGTGGGCTTGATGCAAAAAGGGGGTTCCTTCAAATTTTTTCACCCTCATAAGGTGGGTGGGCCTTAAAAAAAATCACCACAAATTTTTCTGGTAAAAATTGAGTTTACATGTTTTCTATGGAGTTGACCACTAATTGTTGTCGTAAAAAAGGGGCCCTTAAATTTTTTGAAGCCGAAAAGGATGGGGGGGGGGGCGAAAATTTTCCATGATAATTTTTTTCATCATTCCCCCCTCCCCTTACAAGTGTTTGTGAACGGTCCCTTATTTGAAAGATTTATTAACCAGGCTCTAGGGCAATATTTGCCCAATTGTTATCAAATATATGGCTCCTGATGGTCTATGTTTTGTTCTATAAAGTTTTTTATTCACCAGGGAATATGTTATATAAGTCCCTTGTGAATAAAAACCTTTATAGAACAAAACACAGACCAGGAGCCATCTTACACTTATGTTAGATCATTTTAACTCATCACTCCAGGAGAACGATTGAATCCAGTAGGCTACTGCACAGAGCAGTGTAGTAGTGGATGAGGATTTATTCAGCCGCAGGTAGCAGCATACCGTTTGACCCCAAATACAGCTTGTCCCAATATTAATGCAACAAGCAAATAAAAAATATTAAAAAATAGTTGCCAAGAGATTAAATCATAGTGATATATGTTTTTCAAAAGTGGGGTATTTACCCTACAAGATGCTTTTTGTCCCGTTTCATTTGACCTCTCCAGTCCAAAGATATGAAGAATTTAAGAAAGCCCTTTAAATCTATTTTGGTCTGATTTGTAAGTTTAGACTTCCAGCTAAAGAAATGCACGCTTGAAATGAAAAGAATTCTGCAACCAACTATAGCACAATCAATCCAAACCAATCTAACCTGACCTGTAGCTAACATTAAGTGATATTTTAAATTAATTTTTAACTTAAAAAGGTCAAAAAGTTCAATTAAAGTCCGGATTTTCCAGATACTCTTATATTCCTTAAATCTGTTACTTCTGGTGAGACAATCGGGTAGTTTAGGATACAATTTCTACCAAAAGAGTTGAAAAAGGATTCTAATGAAAGATATCAACCAATAATAAGTCTTTAACCGAAACCACGGAAGAAAACTGAAGAGAAAAGAGTTTAATAACTCAAGTATATGTAAGTTAATGATTCATCTGGCCCGTTGAGGGGATGCAACAGGTTGACTAAACCAGACCATCAAGATTTTTCGGGACTTTACAAAATGTGCAATAACTTTTGATTCAGAAATCCAAATTAAACAAAACAAAAATCCTGTAAAAGCCAATGGTCTACTCTATCATATTATTGTAACGTTTGCTCACCATTATGCTCTGTTCTCTCAAAATAAAAGTTCAAAGTTCGTTGCGTTTTTATTGGGACACCCTGTATTTATTCTTTATTATTATCTTCAATACCAAGATGTTATTATAACCAGAATTATAAATCATGTCAGTTCTCTGCATTTAAATGAAATTGATTTGTTTATGTATCACAATATTGAGGTTTGACATGTTCCCACTATGTGTTTTGATAAAGATGTTAGGCCAAGACTGTGCTTGTTCAATTAAGGCTGCATGCATGCGTGAACTCTTTGTTTCATTTAATGTACTGTAAAGCATCAACATTTCACTTGCATTTTATTTTCGCTAATTTTGCTGCATCACAATCGGCTAAGTGGCTATAGACACGATGATCGTGTCAATAACCTCGCCTAAAATGGCTATAGACACGATGATCGTGTGTGAGAAAGTGAATGGCTATGGAGACGATGCTTACTGTCACTGATGCCCTGGACTGATGCTCAAGGGGATGGCAACAAAATGGTGGAAGGAGGAAGGTGACTTGCATCGATTGGTAATATTACGACTGGGAGACTTTCTGATGATATTCAGTGAATTTGCCTTTTTTTCCTTTGGTCCGTGGCAGACCAAAAGAGAGGAGTAAAATAAACAAGAGGAAGAAAATAATGGGGAGCACAGTTGTAATATTACCAATGCAAGTCACCTTCCTCCTTCCACTATTTTTGTTGCCATCCACTTGAGCATCAGTGAGCATTCGGCTCCATAGATAGGGCCATTCACTTTTTCATACCCGATCATCTTGCCATTTTGGGCGAGGTTATTGAAATGATCATCGTGTCTATAGCCATTTTGGGCAAATGTTTTGACACGATCATCGTGTCAATCCTCCCCAAATTAAAATGCCACCAAAATTATCATAAACATAGCTTTGAGTAGCAAGATGATTCAAAATAGTGAAATATAAATGCACACAAAAAGTGATGCTTTACAAATTCGCTAAATCTTCATGCCATGAAATTAAAGTGCTTTACTGTATCACTTGTTTATTTTTGCAACTTTGTCTTTTCTATCAGGAATTAAAAGATGAAAGTGGCCGTTTGTACAAGCTGTTGAGTGAGAGGGATTATGAAATCCGCAAATTGAAGAAGCAAAGAGATGAGGACAGGCAAGCTATAGCAGGTTGGTGGAACTTTGCTCGAGAAACACAAGCCAAAAAACTTTGTTTTTGGCTTGAGGCAAGTTGTATATTACAGCCTAACACGTAATGGTAATTTGTGCATAAAATGAAAAATACTAATTGTACTTGAATCTGTTACTTCTGGTGATACAATCGGGTAGTTTAGGATACAATTTCTACCAAACGAGTTGAAAATAGGATTCTAATGAAAGATAAAACTTTGTTTTTGGCTTGAGGCAAGTTGTATATTACAGCCTATCACGTAATGGTAATTTGTGCATAAAATGAAAAATACTAATTGTACTTGAAAAAGCATAATTTTACTTTTTCTATATTCATGAAAGGAACCTTTTTGAATTAAATTGATGAAAATCGTAATGTTCGGATCAGAGAAATCAAACATTATGTTTGGTTTGTTTACAATGGTTACGATGGTTTTATATCTTTAAACATCATTTTTTTTTTGTAACTAACTACTTCAGATAGTCTTTATAATAGGTAAATTTAGTATAAATATCCTTTGTGGAGTGATGCAGTCCGTATTTGAAGAAAAGTGCCATTTTTGGGGACATTGGGTATGTGCACTTATGCAATAGGCTTGATTGCAGAGCACCCTTCTGGCAGGGTACCAATACCACTGCCAGAAATTTCGGGTAAGTGGAACTAAGCAAGTATTCATATAATTCACCATCTGTGTGTTCAAGTGAGCACCGAGGGATGTTACAAATGTTGTTTCCAGTGGGCATTCATTTTTCTTTCATATGCAAAATCCATAGGCCTAAACAATTGTTTGATATGTTTGAATGAATGAGTTGGCTGTTGAAACCATAACAACAAAAGATGAATTCAACTGTCAGAGCTAGGGGTTTGAATTTTATTTCAAGCTTCTTCAATCGAGTATCCTGTTAGATGCTAAAACTTGACTTCGCTTAAAATGGTTAAAGGATGGTAAGCAATCTTCCAAATCATTTTAAAAGTTAAAGGGACTAGCCTAGATTCCAATCAGAATCAAAAACTTATGGAAATACTTTAAATATAGTTTTAAAATGTATTAAAATCAAGAAAGTAAAGTTATCTATATAGAAATGGCTAATATTGAGGGGAACTTGTTTTAATACATTATTCTGTGTTGGTGTTGTGAATATGCCCAGTATTTTCTAAATCCTACAGTTACATCTTGGAACTAACAGCTAAAAGGTCTATCAAAACTTTTAAAAAGAAGGTAATATTTATTAAAAGAGATACAATTCAATTAAAAATAATCTGTTTGACAATCACAGATGTAAAAACAAGATATTTATAAGATTGAAAGCCAGAAGCACCATTTTCATTTTTCTCATGATATTTATTTTGGTAAGGCTAAATTAAAATAATAGTTTGTCTCAAAGCTCTCCTACTCTTGAAAAACTAATGCGAAATACGACTTTTTTGTAAGGGTGTTTTTTTTAGATTTTTTTTTCTTGTGTGACAGAAGTCCTGAGTGCTATTCTACAAGAGTTTCATATATTTACATTAAGGCCTTTTTAGAACTCAAAAACAGAACTCAAAGACCAAATAAATTAAATTAACCATTGTTGTTATTTGTTTTTCACAGTTTTGGTGAAAATTTTTTTAAAAGGGTTAACAATTTTTTCCCCCTGATTTTGAGCGAAACTAACGCGCATAAAAAAACTACTGCATGCGGGAGCTTTGAGACAAACTATTAATTTTATTTGGCCTAAAGAATTGCCTTTTTTTCCCCCAAGACTCAGTAATTCAAGGAAAATTTTTGGTGGGTTATATATTACTATAAACATTTCTATCAAATCACGTAAAATATATGCAGTTATAAAAGCAGCTGAAAGAATCTAGGCCAGTCCTGTAAACATGGGCTGACATTTCACTATATTGACTTTATGGCATCATATGTAAGAAAATAAATTTGACCATATGTTTGTACTCTATGCTACCTACCAGGTATTAAAGCCTATCAGGTATTAAAGTGACAACTCTTTGATCAAAATGGTTAATTTCAGGCACAGGTATAGCAAGTGACAGTGCAGCCACAAAGATTGTTGAATTGTCCAAGAAAAACAGAGTACTTACAGCTGAACTGGAAAGTGAGAAAACCAAGGGCAAACAACTACTTAGGAAGCTAAGAGATGCCGAGAAAGAGGTAAGGTGCTAGGGAAGGTGCTGTAAGGGTGTATCTTACACACATGGGCTCTGGTATGATGCCTCTATTGTATGGAATCAAAGTATTCAAGAAATTAATCCCAGAAGAGGTGTATGTGACTTTGTCCTTCAGTAAATTTAAAGATATACTTTTATTTTATTTATGAAAGCTGATAAAATTGTCATAAATTGTTACATTTCTTTTGAAATTTAGCATTAACTCAGTATTTATTTAAGTATACTTCAAATGGTATATGCTTGGTTCAAAATTCATACTTAATAGGGAAACCTTAGATATAATTCAACCAAATGCATCCATTATGAATACCCCAAAACATCCAATTTTTTGTAAATGACAGCTCTTGAGCACTCTATGAGTTAACTCATTTATACAATGACTGAATTACCATGATGACATTGAACTATATACCTGCAATCTTAGTAATGCAAGGTGCGGTGTTGCTAAGGTAACAGCAGGCATGAGAATCTTCCTGTTTAAACAGGAATTCCTGTTTTTTGTGGTCAAATGTATGTGTTTTCCTGTTTTTTAGCCTGTTTTCCCACAATTTCCCTGTTTTTTATGGAATTTCATTCTCATGCCTGTAACAGGCAACTGCTATTTTCATATGTAATCAAAAAGTTGTGCTCTTTGTGTTTCAATATGCCAGATGCAACTAATGGGCCATGATGGGGGAGGAAATAGAAATAATAAACAGATGATAATCCACAAGACAGAAGATGAGGCAGAGAAAGACAGGCTGGTAAGATATCACAAAGATGGAAGATAGAAAATGTTACACTTTATTTTTTTCCACCTTTTGCACAAAATATGCAGAAAGAGTGATTAAAAATGGTGAACTAAATAAATAATGACTAGATGTCATATCCGTAAATTGAGTATGCATTGTACGCTAGTACCTTTGATGTCAGCGCTTCACTAATATGGTTCAGACTGCTCACTATTGCAGGTAAGTTCCGCTGATCATAATAGTCAAAATTTTAACCAGTAGAATTATGCAACTTGCCAGCTCACTCGTCCTATCTAATTATACAGCAATTGTTTGTGAGTGGAAGGTTTTGGTGAAGAGGTTGACAAAATGGGGATGTTTACATGTGCAACCTTTGACACACTGTGTTACAAAAAAACTTGTGCATTCACGAACCGTCATGCGTGTTATGTGTTTGTTTATTTTGGATTAGACGGGCGGGGGGCATGGAGTAGGTTCATACACCTCTCTCCTCCTACATCCCCTTGTCAGGCTCATATCCTAACCATGCTCTTCAATGCTCAGCTGTGCAATAATAGTTTATTATGCTTCTATTGCCTTGAATATGGAAGAAAATTTGTTTGTTATTTAATAGACTTTGTTCAAAATGCATGGTGCTTTACAAAAAACAAATTTTGGACTCTTCAAAATAAACTTCCTCTTAATGCTTCTAAGTGTGCTGTCGTTCATTTTTCAAGGTCGTTTGGATATAGTATATTTGATTACAATCTAGGAGGTGTTTCAATTAAGGTTGTAAATGATTTCAAATTACTTGGTGTTGTTTTCAGTTCTTCCCTGTCATATGACTCATTTGAGCGCTCGCATGGTAAGCGAGAGGTCCGGGGTTCGAGTCCCTGTTCGGCCAGGATTTTTTTCAAATAAAATGAAATCCTGGCCTGTTAGTGATTTGTCTGATTGTTATTAATGTTCTAGCGTACATGTATGATGCGTATTTCTCCTTTCCCTTATTTTTATTTTACTATTTATATTATTTTGTAGGGAAAGAAAAACATGTTCCATGCTAGGACTTACCAAGTCCTTTTTTTCTTTCCTTGATTGTCTTAATATATCTTTTAATGTTTCTTTGCATTGTTTGTATATTTTATGACAGTTGAAATAAATATTATTATTATAAGTTGTTGAACTTGTCGTAATGTGTGAATATTTAAACTACGCAACATATGATGCATTGAAAGTTGCCTCTTATTCATCTCGTCAGCATTTTGATAAAGTTTGTTCTTTTGAAGTTTTGAGTCCTATAATTGATGATCCAATTGTAAGTTTATGCGTCATCAAGCTCTTTACTTGACAATCCACTTAATTAACTTAAAGCTATACTATATTATAACATTTTCATCAAAAGTGGTTTTGAGTAAACATACCGTATTGTTCCTAATAATCGCCCACTGGGCGGCAACATTTCATGAGGGGTGGACGATTATTAGAGACCAATTTTCAACATCAAAATTTGCAAAAAATCGCTAAGTAAGCTTAACAATTATGGCATCTTACTGTTATATGGCTTCCGATACCCCGGAAGTGCTGACAATTTTTCATCATTTCCGGGATCGCAAACCATTAGTACCGTTTCCTGTTACTAGCGATTGTTGGTTAAAGCTTAATGATACACAAAAATGCTACAAAATTGAATGTTTTTTAACACTTCTATTTGAAATTTTTTGGGGTGGGCATTTAATAGAGAATGGGCGATTAATAGAAACAATACGGTAGCCTAAAATGAAGGAATGTTTTTATTAAAGAGTATTTTTTCAAAAACTTTGATAAATGGATAAAAGACACATGCCTGCTTTCCTATACTAATACACATGGAATTAAATTCGGGATCCCAAATTTATTTCAACAAATGGGCATTAAAAAAAAGTAAGAATATTTAATGTAAATCGTTTGGGTATTAATACCTACCGGTACCAAAAACAAACCCAATAAGCTAAAAAATCAAAAGTCATGGTTGACAGGGGACGCTTCATTTTAACACTTTATAGTATTGCTTTAAACCATTATTGAATGTTTTGATACAGGCTGCAGCAACAATAGCAGCGCTGAAATCAACGCAGGAGAAACTAGCCCACACTACAAATAAGCTTACTGATTACCGGAACCAAGTCAACAAACTCAAACAGGATGTGAAGGTTGCCT
Source organism: Ophiothrix spiculata (assembly GCA_000969725.1). Lineage (NCBI taxonomy): Eukaryota > Metazoa > Echinodermata > Ophiuroidea > Amphilepidida > Ophiotrichidae > Ophiothrix > Ophiothrix spiculata. The sequence continues at coordinate 39,682 of JXSR01S005122.1, forward strand.
ACAAAGTGATCAGCAATGAGGTGGGGCCAGATGCCAATGTGCAAAGCCTTATGAATGCAACAAGTGGATGGCGAGGGCGGGCCCAACAGATTATGCTCCTGCAAAAGAAGGTTAGAAATATCTAATTTAAAGGTGCTTGGTTCGATTACCTCAACATTTGTCAAATGTGTCTAATTATGGTAAGAATAATTAATTTTACACAGTAACGTATAGGTGGCTCAGAAATATAAAGTTGCCCATAAAATCAGAACGGTTTGACCGATCACCTGAAATTTGAAACCAAGACCTCTTGAGTGGTCATCTTTCATATGACATTGAAAACTAAATTTTGAAAAATCGGACCAAGCCCCTTTAATCATTTAAAACCAAAATTTTAATTTAATTGCTACTCAAAAACCTTTTTCTATGTAACACGCACACACACACACACACACACCCCGGCTTGTTCACCCAATGATAGTATTTCTAGAAATCAGTAAATTTCTTACAAGGCGTGAAATTTTGAACGCAAAAAATGCACGGAGTAAACATGCCTTGACCTCGTGCAGTACGAAAGACTTTATTTTCATGTGATCACCCCATCAAACATCCAATCAAGACACCTGCATTATCACACACGCTCTCATCACATGCACCCTGCAGATTTGATTTGTAGATCACATTGGAGGGACATATGACTTAATCCTGTCTTAATCAAGTGGTAGTTTTTATACTACTAGTCTGAAAGTACCCGATTTTTGGGCACATGTCACGTTTCATGCATATAACTTAGTGACCATATTGTTTTGATCCTGTGGGCCATGACCTGGGGTGTATTTCACACAGAGTTACAAACATTCTTAAGTATTGCAAACCGTTCGTAAGTACTGATATTCTATCGTAAAGTTACAATCTAAGTCGACGATCAACTTTTAGTAATCGTAAGTGTTCTTAAAGTTATATTTTCCTCTACTTATGCTACAATCATAGACACAGGAGACGCGGGTTATGTTCTTGATCCGCCATTGTAACGACTGCCGATCTTAAGGCTGTCATTTATTAGCAACAATCGATAGAGGGCGTACATCACACTTTACAGTGGTGTACATCATCAACAGTAAGTATTGTAAATATGATCTTAAATTTGGAATTCATTTAGTCCATATAGATTGACCTCACAAGCGAGCACCGTAGGCGCGAGGTCCATCAACTTACACACCAAACCCCCTGCTGGGTTTCTCCTATAGAAAATTGGTGACCAGTCAATTCTAGCTAAACAAATAGAGGTATTATGTAATAGATGGCTATATTTGACTCAGACTTGAAAAATAAAAGAAATGCATAGGTTTTTGGTTATCACAAACTGCCCGTTCTGGAGTTACAGGGTAGTATCATATTTCACTTGCCTTGGATTTCCAAGGCAGGATTTGTTGTAAGTTGATGGACCTCACGCTTCGCATTCGCTTGCGAGGTCCATCTGGATGGACTAAATTCATTATAAGTAGGGTTTATTTTGCGACGAAATGGATTAAATAGTATTATAGTAGATGAAATTTGATACGTATATATGTTTTGCACAAATATTGCCAGAGCTCTGTTCGATTGCTGTTCGATATAATTCAGTAATTACGCACGTTTTGGAAACCTACGAACATTCATAACTCTTTGTGAAATATACGCAGCACCATTTACAGTCATTATCCGTTACGATTATCCGTATCTTCGTTCGTAGCTCCGATTACATTCATAACCTTTTGTGAAATGATTCTTGCCATCATTCGTAACCACGATCGTATTAGACTTATGAATGTACTTCCGAATAGAACTTACGATCACCTTTGTGAAATACACCCCAGATTACTATATAATATTGTGCGTAGGATGCATCACAAGTACCTGTATATTGGTCATTTTCAGACTGCATTGGGAAAAGTATTGTTTTTATATCCTCTGTAGCAAATATGCAGTGGTCTCTAATGCGACCGTACATTTCAAGGTGGTTGTGTTCGCATCTACGCTCTGAGTACGCGTTCATAAATTAAATCTTTATTTATTTATTTTTATTTATAACATTCGGCTGAAAGCCAGGCTAATCCCAATAGTGCATATATGCATTAAATTCAAGGGACACTTCCATGGTGTGAAAGACAGAATATTGGAAAGAATTTTTGATTTTAGATGCAGGAGGAAGAAAAAACCTGCGAGGACGAGTATGGATCGACAACCAAATTCACGTACAACCTAGGTCCGACCGGGCCGCAGTGGTGAAAGGCGAGGGCAGAAACGCTGTTCCAACCCGTCCCCCCAATCCAACACCAAACAACAATAGTCTATTGGAGCAAAAATTATTGTCTCATATGTGTGGTTTGAGATAGAAAAGCTGCAGCATTCAGCAAAGCGCAGCAATTTTCTAGTTGAAATTATGAACCAAGAAAACATGGCTATCAAACAGTGAGCATAGTGGTTTAAATTTATTTTTTTATTTGGGGTATACTACATCAGAAATTGAGAAATTTTCTGTCCAATATGGATGTCTCTATAGACATTGTGTGTTCTCTTTGTATTTACCATAGAATAGTTTCATATTAAATGTGATTCTAAGATGTTAAAAGGAACAACAATCTATCAGTTGAAAAAAGAAGTAGTGACCAAGCATGTTTGTATAATCAAAATCATGTGACAAAGCATAGCTGACATTGCTTGTTGTCTTATATAATAATATTAAAAAAATGCACAAATATATAATTCAGTGCTACCCGTGGTACCTGCATATCGACAGGACTT
>JXSR01S005123.1:8102-25104 GCA_000969725.1 Ophiothrix spiculata
ACACTTATGAACAATATTGTAATTATATCATTATCACTTGTCATTACCATTGTTTGTAATGTGAGATGAAAACAAATAAACTTGAACTTGGACTTGAATTTTACCTCTTACATTGATCAAGAAAAATGCAGAAAAATAGTATACAGAAGGGTAACCATCCGGAAACAAAAAGACTATCCACCTACTGAAAGATTAATATTGTCATAATCTCCGATATGATCATACGTTCATCTGTTTATTCTCCAAGAGTTCTGCAGTGCACGTAGAAGTTTGTTGAACCACCTTGATTGCTTATAGTTGCTTTAAGCGAGATTACAGAGCTGATTGATTGCTTACTCTTCAAGCGAGATTACAGAGCTGATTTAGTTTGCAATATCTGAACATGACCTAAACTTCGCTGAATCAGATATTTGCAATGGCTAACAGTTGTTTAATCATCCACCGGGATATAAAGTCATTCAACAGCTTTAATGATACTTCTAAGAATAATTTGGTCACATATTAGCGTTGCGTAATGCTATTAATATCATACCCGTTGTTTCTTTCGGAGTAATATACATACGACAAGATATATATACCTAACAAGCCATAAAAACTATAAATGTAGCATAATTTAGACATTCTGCTAAATTTTGTCTTGTCTGATACTGCTACTATTTCACAAAGTGATGAACATGGAGTCTAATAAAGTAAACATTGTAGAGGAATTGGTACAGATTAAAATACTATATGTATGTCCTGAATACCTTTCAAGACGTTTGAGCTTCATTGGCTCCTGTATTATGATATAATTATTAACATTATTAACGATGTAGGCTATATATTGTTTTTACGATAATTTAACATTGTCATTAACCTCTCTCGCTCTGTCAGATAGTACTGGAAAATGCTGCTAGGACCTTCACAAGAGGGCGCCATTCACTTCATTATTAATTCAGTTATCATTAATGTAACTTAATAGTTCAAATCTTGACCGTCTTCCATCACCAGATATAAGTGTAAGTTTTCAAAGTACATAATTATAAAAATATCGCACATATCTTGGAAACAATAATTGACAATCATTTCAAATTTCTATAGCTGAATTTTAATTCGCGTGATTTAATCTATAGGAATACGTTCTTATAAATCCTGGTATGTCACTTCCTCGTATCACATCATATGACAATTTAACGCTATATCAGCAGAAATTTGATCGCTTGTGTAAATCGATTTTTAATTACTTTCTTAAAATATTGTTGATATGGAATTTATGAATTTTTATGATAATTGTATCAACAGATGCTATTTTGTTCGGTTGTGAAAATAACGTTTTAATAGTTCTCAATTACTACAAAATAAATCCCATCATCTATTTCGTAAATTTTTAACGTTCCACCTTCTCCACGTGTTTAATCGTACTGTTTAATAAATTATCAACTTTTCTCTGTACTACCTTCAGTAGGTCTGTTTTAAGAATTACTCATCTCAACGGGGAAAATTGGCAAGTTTGACTTATCAACAATCGTTTCAGCACATGTGTTTCTCTATTAAATCATATTTTTTAAGAGAAAGGTGCTGAAATCAAACATACATAATTGAGTGCTATTAGCTGCTACGGCCATTACGATATCAACTACTTGCACATCATTAACCAACCCGTTTAGGCTGTCAACATGTAGCACCATCCTTACAGACATATTTGCCGCTGTTGGTTGTTTATTGAAACATAATGAGCACAGAAATTTCAGTTAAATATATTCTTTGTAGTTCTTCTTTTCAATTATGTTGAAATTTTCTATAGTCTCAGCTTATGAATGATAATATTATGTCATACTTTCTTTCTCCATTCTTCATTTAGAATTATTCTAAATTCAAAGCAGTCCACTGAATATATGTGATGCATACCCCGAAAGGGGGGGACTTTGCAGATGCGATCAATTTTAATTTTCATCATTTCATCTCTGTTGCAGCATTTTTCTAAGCTTTAAAATGACACCTTGTTGAAATTGATCATAGCGATCAAATTTTACAACAGAAAATCTGCTGGAAATTCTTATTATTTTCTTTATTTTTTGCTGGCTATTTTTATTTGTTTCTCGAAAATTGTCTTAAAGTCCCCCTTTTCGGGGTGAGTCATCACATATTGCAATTAACATTAGCTGCAAAACGATTTCAAATATACTGATTACAACAATGTATAATCGCAACGTGCAATCAATTAACCGTGAATAATTGCACTTCCCTGCACAGCTGACCTTCGAAACTTAAAGTATAGGTAAACATTTACGCATGAATGCTTTTTATGTCAAAAAACAAAATTAGACTTTTTCACCCTATTTTTATTTTAAATGCCATTCATTCAAAATGTACATTCGCGACTTTCCTCTTATTATCTTGATATTGAACTGAAGGAACACGAAAGAAAAATTCCACGAAAATATCAGATATTGTTTTAACATCACCAGGCTTAATCAATAAAACACTTGCTTTCTTTACCCGCGTCTGAAGCATACAAGCATACATTTATCGGCTAGAACCTTGAACTGTCGTTGCTTGTAAATGTTTAGCCTCCGGTATGAGAAAACACACATTGGCAATAGAAGTAGTGATAATACAAGGCTGCCAAGAAATGATTTCCTGAGGGGGGGGGGGGTTGTTACCACCTCTCTTGTAAAATTTGGACCCCTGAAGTCATATTGTTTGGTACTATAGTATAGGGTAGGGTCTCCTCTTTCCATTGATACCAAGATCATGAAAATCGGTCGAGGAGTTACGTAATTATACTAAACAAAGTATTTCCGGACCGAAAAAAATCGACTTTGGGCAAAATGGCCACTTACTTTGTTTTATAAAATCGTTATAAAAGTTCGATTTTAGTCGGACTTTTTGCTACTAAATGAAGGAATTGGCAATTCCAATATGTCCTGTAAGTTTAAAGTCTATATCATTTTATTTTTCAAAATGGCGATTTAAAATTTTTCGAGGTGGCAACCACCCTACCCTCGGTCTTTGACTGCCTACCTTAGGTGCTACCCCGATTGTTTTCATCAAAATGACCGCAAAGGATGTAAAAACAATTACCTAAACACTCAGGGTCGCCTTATTTTGCGTTTTGGTGCAATCGGCGATCATCCGTAAGGGGGGGGGGGGGGTAACGACACCCCCACTTTTAGGAAGACGACGGTAAGGTACAAAGGTTTGTATTTGTTCGTAAACGAACGTAGTCAATGTAAGGTTTTTTGTTATTGAAATCTTAAAACTTAAACAAGGACACCTTTCCAGCCACGCAAGACTGTTGTTGAAATACCAAGAGATCAACTAAGTCGATGGACGCTCTCCAATAAAGTTCCAAGCAGAAGCTTGAAGGAATCATTTATTTTGCAAAGGTTTAGGAAAGATTAAAGCGTTACAAGTCATTCAGGAATAACCATAACTAATAATCAAGCTGGTGTAAATTTGACATGGCTTTGTAAAAAGTACTGAGAATATCTTGGTTTTTTTAGATATATAAGGCTGCATAGCAATGTAAATGAAATTTCAAGGTGATTCTAGATTCCTAAAGGAAATTTTTAATGAAACTTCATCTGAGTTTGCACTTTTGATCTGAATGCAAACTTAGATACTTATACCGCAGCCTGTTGTGATAACAAGACATTGAATGTTTCGTTGGTTGAAAACGAATGACAGATAGAATGTGTCAAAATTAAACAAATCAGCGGATATTAAAAATTAGCATCAAGCATTTTCAACGGACAATGCAACCAGATAGAGTGCATTGGAGTTCCAATTTCCTTAATATACCAATAAAACATTGTGACTCTGACCCTGCTTGCAAAAGACTCATACCGCAGCCTGTTGTGACAAAATAATATCTGGAAGTTGACATAAAATGGAAAGACATCTTACAGATGATCGCTCATTTATTATAGTATGTCGAGTAAAATACAATACCGAAGCAGAAAGATAGTGTGCATAAAATGTTTGTCTTTTGAACTCCATCAAATCTATGTAGTAAGATCAGCATTTCTTTCCAAAGATTATTGAAATTACAAACAGGAGATACATGCCTTCCAAAGGTTGATCAACTTTAAAGGTTTGTAACCTCGTGGCGACACTTTATACTTGTAAGTCACGGCTACCTTGATACATTGAGTACATATTCTATCAATTCAATTGGCAAGCTATTGAAGAAAACACGAAGGACATGACTTTGCAATCGTCTCTTCTAAGATGACAATACCTTTGGTCATCAAAATAGATTCTATATCAAATGTGTCTGTGAAATAGAATCACCTAATCAACTCTTTAGATTGCATTCAATGGACAAAGTATATTCTCCAAGACAATTCCGTTTGCAATTTAAATAAACAAGCAAACAAGATGTTGAACGTGATCGTGCATATATTTGGTTGATCTACAAGCACGATGTGAAGAAACTACCTTGCTTTAAACCCTGGCTCGGCGTGTAGATGTCAATTGAGAAAAATCCATATGTTTGCTGTTTTATATCAGAAGGAATTCACCAATAGAAGGATCCATCTAATTGATACACTTATGAATAAGGACACAAAAGTGTAAATTATTTAAAAAAGGATGATAGTTAAGATATTGAAGTTTTCACCGTCTTAAAGACACATGGTATTGTTCGATAGATAAATTTGTTATTAAAACTGAGATGTATGTATATAATCTGTATCCATGTTTGTAAAATTCAATCTATATGAACAAGACTATACACTTTGCAATATAGTAGTTTATCAACATCAAAATATTTTAGAACCGTTCAGACATCTTAAGTATCAAGTTTATATGATAGACGTTATGGAAGTAGGGAACATGTCATACATTTTCTGAATCATAAATAAAATGTTGCAAATATTCATATTGTGTCTTTGCTAACACAATTAATGAAGGGAAGATAACAAAAAAAGGTTGTTAATATCATATAGGCTTTATAATACAAATTCAGACATCATAAATATTATATATTTATATCAAATTATAATAGCATATTACACATGCATTATATAACTATTGTACATCAAGAATCGCCAAGAACAACATTACTCTAGTGTGCAATAAGCAGCAGGCACATTCGCTATGCTTTATGCAAATGATGTTAGCAAACACATCCGAATCTAAGTCGTTATGAGTCTCAGTAGATATTTGCGGTGATTGGATTTCGCTCCCCAGGGCTCAATGACAGTCCCTTTCGTTATTAGATATCCGTCTATACCGCGTTACTAATACAGGATAAGCAAGGAAAAAAAAACCAACAAAACAACTAGTCTATTATCATAATACATTTGGTAGCTATCATAAAGCTACGTTAAAAGTATGTGATAGATCATCCTAGCTGAAAATAACCCCGAGATTGACAAAGCTGAGTTCAATAAGCCTTTCGGCCAGGTTGTCAAACGATGATATTATTGCTCCATATCTCCATATCTTTCGTGCTTTTTAAACACTTCATTAAAATTCAAATTGACCGAAATGCGACATGAAATGTCAATAAACGTAGGTATATAATAAGGCCAGTAAAGTACCGAGCTTTAGAGAACTACCAATTATGTTCGGCACAGAAACCTAAATAGCTTTATGTTGTAATAAAAGTACACAACAATAACGTTAGGTATTTTTTCTTTTTCATATTTGGTACTACATTTCCTATAGTTATTATCCTTTTTATTTACAATTTACATTGTTTATTTATGTTTGCATCTTTTTTATGCCACATGTTTGATATATTTTCTATATCTTTTACAGTTAAAGATTTCAGAAGCTTATTTTACCTTTTATAACTATGCAATTATATAGAAATATTGAAAGTTGAATTCTGAAAAGTTCTGTGGATTTTGATGGTAGATATAATGCATATCATATTAATACAAAATGAAAGTTTTCTTGACGTTATTTATTATAAACTATTGATTTTTTTTGCGTTTTTTGTGTGGTGTCTTGAGGGTAACCATTATATCTACATAAATTTATATATTTTGCGTGTTTTGTGTTGTATCTTGAGGGTAATCATAATACCCTATAATATTGATCATAAGAACCCCTTACTGCCCCCTCAGCTCCACTTCAAATCCTGATGTGGTGAAAAATTATAATTGTCCTATACTGTTAACTTTTTATATTTTATTCACCAGATCAGCAAGTACTTTCATATCTTGTGTTTCCAAAACAGTAATTGTTTGCCATGTCTGGATTTGAATATGTTCTTATGATCAAGGAAACATGTTCTTATGATCGAGGTGATAGGGTATATCTACATATATTAAAGTACGGTTGTGCAATTCGAATATTATTCAATTCAATGTCTTAACAAATACAAATACTTATTTCACACAAGGGTGTATTTTCGAGACTGGCAAATTATATATTTAACATTTTCTACAACTGTCATCAATGCTGGATATGGACTTCTCTAACTGCAATACATATATTAATTGTCAGAAAGAAGTTTTTATTGCATATGATTAACTTAAAACCAGAAAAGGTAGTCAAACTAAAGCTGTTATATGACCGTCCTTCAAGTTACATATGTCACGGGATCATGGTAGATTTTGTCCATTTTAAAAACGTTAAAGAAGATTTAAGAAGATTTGTCTGAAAGTTATTATCTAAGGTCTCATTTGCACATACATACGCCATTACCTTTCTAATTCATCTGAATCATGTAAATGATAAGTTCAAAGATAGCGGTTTATGGTGACAAAACAAGAGGATAAATAATTTTTGCTCTAATTCAGTTCTGAGTAAAGTTAATGGACGGCAAATATAACAATTATTTATGTTCATAGCTACCGCATTTGTCTTGCATTCTGTCGACAGAGAAAAGTATGTAGCTGTCCAGATTTAGTAATATCGCCATCTTATGATTCAATGGTTGAAATTCAACATTCGTACATAAACTGACAATCCAACAATAGGTTCTCCTGATTACGTTAGCACCTGGTCACACTATGCAACCACGTTCTCCTGATTACGTTAGCACTGGTCACAACCAATGCTTTTGTGATGTTAATACTCGCGAGTGTACTGCAATGAAATTTCAATTCTAATGCTGAAACTCCTCAAGTTGCATTCATAATATTTTATATGAAAATTTTGTCAAGATGTTCTTCCGATGTCGGGATGACTTCGCGGCGATGCTTTGGCGAACCATTTACGATGTTCAACTGAAGCATTCAAGATGTTACAAACATTACACCCTTCCTCCACAAACAAGTCTAATTTACCTTCCAAGTACTTGTTTCATACCTGTACCCAATTCGACCAACTGGGTGGGGAGGGACAATGTTCATAAGGACTCAACACTGTTGTGACCGGGCAGGGGCTTGAACCCGGGGGGGAGGGGGGTCCTATTCTGGAGTTGACGCGTATGTAATGCTCAAGAAACCCGTTTCCAGCGTCGCAAATACCCCTAATATTTTACATACATATGCTCTCACTCAAGGACCCGACAAATGTTTATATTTTTCTGTCACCTAATGACAAAATCATGCTGACCCCTCAATTTGTAAGCATGTGCTGTCACCGAATGCCCCAGACTGTCGGAGCGCTGGCCTTACACCCGTATCTATTTAATATTTGACTGCCCCCGGGCTTGAATCAACATATTCTCGATAACCACTGTGCACCTCGTTGCTCCATCCACCGAATAGATACATTAAATTAGATTAATCAATAAATCACTTCGTTACTAAGGCGCTCCCCAAATACCCAAAACTACATCCAAAATGTCTAAAAAAACCTCCAGAAAACTAAATAATATTGGCTGAAATTACGGTGGCTCTGAAGGGACATGACGTAACAAGTAACAATCGCTAATCATTACACGTTACTTGCCTTGAACTTTTGTACCGTTGATCTTGACATTTCACCGGTAATAAGGACAGGAATATGCCTTGAGGGTATCATTGTGTCCTTCACAACCCTCAAAGTAGACCACATAGTAGTGGGTGGGCTAAATATTGGATGATTTATTACCAGTGAAATGTCAAAATCAGTGGTACAAAAGTTTAAGGCAAGGTACATGTATCAAATGTATGTCTCAAATTTGCTTAATGATTTGTTTTAACAGACTAGTTTTCCAGATATGAATGTTGAGTCATTTCATCAGAAAATGAATTCATGGAAACAGCAACATATAGCCCTATGACATGATCATATGCTGGATATTGTTACAGTCAAATAATACTATAAGTGTACTTTAAGCTACTGTTGGTATTAAAACCATGCAGATTACGATAAATTGTGTAATGATCCCTTGTATATTTGTAAATACCTTTATTTATTCAAATAGATTACGAAGAATAACCCAAAGAGATTTTATGTCGAGTTTACTGAAGAGAACTAGATCAAGATAGCCTTTAATATTACTTAACATGTCTTAGAAGATTAATTCAAAATTGATGTAAATTTGTTTGAATTGACATTCAAGAAATGTCACGCAGGTGAAAAAGTCTGAAAGAAAAAAAAAATGAAACGAGAAGCACTCACCTGGCTAATACACACGTGTCATGTCAAAAACATGAAACGCCAGAATATATTAAGTTTTCAAAAGAAATCTTACCAGGGCACAAAGCAATATGTGAATTACAAAAACGTATGAGACCATGTTGTGAATAATAAACATGAGTGAAGCGAGACTCAGGGAGCCACTGCGAAGTTTTGCAGTGTTCTCAAGTACATGATAGTGGCCATGAATTTTACATATGACATTATACATGCATTGACTCTACCTTAAAGAGCTACGTCTTTCATTCAGTAAACTATGCTTGATTTATACTAATTTTGCATTATAGGTCATTGGGTTGACCTAGATATGATCTTCTAAATGTAGCACGTGGGTGCAAACACTTACAAGTCAACAACGGCTACTTATTTCACCTCTTGCATTGATCAAGAAAAACGCAGAGAATTTAGTAGAAGCAGTAGAAGGTAACCATCTGGAAACAGAAAGACTACCTACCAACTTAGTTATATACAGAAAGATTTATATTGTCAATTATGTAAATCCCGATATAATCATACGTATGTACTCTGCATGCAGAAGCTTGATGAACCAAACCATGAGTGCTGACTCTTTAAGCGAGATTACAGATCTGACTTAGTTTGCAATATCGTTATGTCCTTTACTTCACCGAATTAGATTGAGTTATTTGCAATAGCTAAGAGCTTCAGTAGGTCTCTTTTTTATAATTACGCTCCTAACGGGAAAATTGGCACCTTCGCTTTTATGTTCATGTTTTTTTGAGAATGTTATTAAATCAAACATATATAATTTAGTAGTGTAATTAAAGCAGCTACGGTCATTACGATATCATCTACTTACGCAGCTTTAATCAACAAGCTTAGATTTTCACCATGTATCACCATCATCCAAGGTTATTATATCATGACGGGGGTATTTCATGTTCAATGCAAGATTTTAGAAACTTATACATGAATACATTTAAACAATTCTTGGTGTACATAATGAGCATAAAATCACAGCATAAATCACACTAATGAATGGTCACTAGACTTTGTGTGTATAGGAGCGCCATTAGTCCCTCATTATCACTTATTACTACACACTTTTCTCAATAACTCGTCCTGGTAGTCTCTGGTACCTCAATATGGCTTCTTGTTGATAGGTGTAATATATATGATGTATCTACAGTTAATTAATGTCATCATGTTGATGTCATTTATTCCCTCTAAAATACGGTACAACAACATATTTAATCTGGGTAAATATTTGTGCACCGCAGATTAGACAGTAATAATACAGTAAAACAAACAAACACGTTGTAAAAAAAAATGTCGCACGCGTCATGTCAAAAAAAAAAAAAACTTCAAAAACCGGCAAAATATATTTACCATGGAAAAATGTAATATGCACTGCAAAAAAGTTGGGCAAATATACATCCCTACCAACTGTTGGGCAAACTAAAAAAGCATCGTAGATCAGACACTTTTGCCAAAATTTTGTATCACTTTTACCCCACAGATGGCAGATGGACTCGCGTTTCCACTCAAATAGGTTTGCCCAACATTAGGGCAGGGATGTGTGCCCAACAGTGTTATTTGTGTTTTGCCCATCGTTGGTAGGGATGTATACTTCATCAACGTCGGGCGAAATCACCCCCAAATTGCTTAACTTTCTTGCAGTGTGTGAATTACAAAAAACGTATGAGACATGTTTTGAATAATTAACATGTGTGTGTAGCGAGTCTAAGGGAACCGCTGCGGAACAGTGTCTCAAGTACATGGCAGTGGCTTTGAATTTTACAAATGATATTATACATCATTGACTCTTCACCTTAAAGAGCTACATCTTTCATTCAGTAAACTCTGCTTTATTCATACTAATTTGCATTAAAGGTCATTGGATTGACAGTAAAGCTGTCACACATCACCGTATAGAGCAAAACGTACGCATAACGTACTTTATCCCACTATTGTTCTGTTTTATGAATTGTTGTTCGTTATGTTACAAGTAAGTTCAATACGTTATCCATACGGTCTGTCCGTTATGTATACGTTTGATTTGTTTTTCATGCGGTGGTTGTCCGTTTAGCACACGTTCAATATGTGACACTTCTGTACGTTATTCGTACGTTTTCTTCTATACGGTGATGATGTCTGACAGAGCCTTAAACTATGCTTGATTTATAGAAATTTTGCATTATAGGTCATTGGATTGACCTAGATATGATCTTTTCTAAACGTAGCACGTGAGTGTAAACACTTAAAGTCAACAATGGCTACCAATTTTACATCTTGCATTGATCAAGAAAAATGCAGAGAATTTAGTAGAAGGGTAATCGTCTGGAAACAAAAAGACTATACACCTACCAACTCAGTTAATGAAAGATTTATATTGCCATTAACCACCGGTATGATCATACGTCTGTTCTGTAAGAAGTAGAAGTTTGTTGAACCAACCCTTGATTGCTGACTCTTTAAGCGAGATTTAGTTTGTTTAACATAATTTGAACTTAACCTAAAGATATTTGCAATGGCTAACAGTTATTTAATCATTCACCGGGATATAAAGTCATTCAACAGCTCTAATGATACTTCTAAGAATATTTGGTGCACCAATGAGCATTGGTATTTCTATTGTACTCATTGATACTTTCGGCGTTATGTAGTTTTAATGTAACATAAACAAGATTTAACTAAAAAGCCACAAAAGCGTATGTAAAATATAGTCTTTATTTTTTAGTATATCATTATCACTTGTCGTTACCATTGTTTGTGAGATAAAAACAAATAAACTTGAACTTGAACTTGAATTTTTCCTCTTACATTGAGCAAGAAAAATGCAGAAAAATAAGTATACAGAAGGGTAACCTTCCGGAAACAAAAAGACTATCCACCAACCGACTCAGTTACTGAAAGATTTATATTGTCATTAAATTAATTCCGATATGAACATACGTCTGTTCGTTCTCCAAGAGTTCTGCAGTGCACGTAGAAGTTTGTTGAACCAAACCTGGATTGCTTAGACTTTAAGCGAGATTACAGAGCTGATTGATTGCTTACTCTTCAAGCGAGATTACAGAGCTGATTTAGTTTGCAATATCTTAACATGACCTAAACTTCACTGAATCAGATATTTGCAATGGCTAACAGTTGTTTAATCATCCACCGGGATATAAAGTCATTCAACAGCTTTAATGATACTTCTAAGAATAATTTGGTCACCAATTAGCGTAATGCTATTAATATTATACCCGTTGTTTATTTCGGCGTTATGCAGCTTTAATGTAACATACAACAAGATATATACCTAACAAGCCACAAAAACCATAAAAGTAGTATAATTTCGACATTCTGATGCTGCTGTGACCTTCACAAGAGGACGCTATTCATTTCATTATTAATTCAGTCATTATTAATGTAGCTTAATAGTTCAAATCTTAACCGTCTTCCATTACCATATATAAGTGTAAGTTTTCAAAATACACATTATAGAAAAAAAATCGCACATATCTTGGAAAAAAATAATAGACAATCATTTCGCGTGATTTAATCTATAAGAATGCGGTTCCGGGTATGTTACTTCCTCGTATCTCATCATATGACAATTTTACGCCATATCAACAGAAATTTGATCGCTTGTGTAAATCGATTTTTAATTACTTTCTAAAAATATTGTTTATATGGAATTTTGAAGTCTTATGATAATAGTATCAACAGATGTTATGTTGTTCGGTTGTGAAGATAACGTTTCAATAGTTCTCAATTACTACAATATAAACCCCATTATCTATTTCTTAAATATTTAACGGTCTACCTTCTCCACGTATTTACTCGTATTGTTTAATAAATTATCAACTTTTCTCTCTACTAGCTTCAGTAGGTCTGTTTTAAGAATTACTCATCTCAACGGGAAAATTGGCACCTTTGACTTATCAACAATCGTTTCAGCACATGTGTTTCTCTGTTAAATCATGATATTTAAGAGAAAGGTGCCGAAATCAAACATACATAATTGAGTGCTATTAAAGCTGCTACGGTCATTACGATATCATCTACTTGCACAGCATGAACCAGCCAGTTTAGGTTGTCACCATGTAGCACCATCCTTAAAGCCACATTTGTCGCTGTTGGTTGTTTATTGAAACATAATGAACACAGATACATGTTTAGGCATTGTATCGAATTTCAATTAAATACATTCTTTGTAGTTCTTGTTTTCAATTCAGCTCCAGGTTGAATAGAAAGGTTAGCTCCAGGTTGAAATATGGCAATTCATATACCATGTTGGCAATTGTTTCATAATTGTTTCTCTGTTTACGACGAGTTTATATGGATTCAGAACTGCTTTTGACATTTTTCCAGATGATAGTTTTGATATGTCATATTGTAATTGATTCAAAACTATTCATAATTTATTTTACATAATCATTTAACATGTCAAATCTGCCAATAACATCATTTCTAAGAATAAAGAGCAAGAAACAGTATTTATCGCTTCTATAAGAAACACTACACTTTGTCAGATTGAGTGTGTATAGGAGCGTCATTAAGTCGCTCATTATCAATTATTTCTACCACTTATTATCAATACCTCGTCCTGGTACGCTCTGGTACCTCACTTTGGCTTCTTGTTGCAAAACGATTTCAGATATACTGATTACTACAGTGTATAATCGCAATGTGCAATCAATTAACCTTGAATAATTGCACTTCCCGGCAAGGCTGACCTTCGAAATTTAAGGTATAGGTAAACACTTACGCATGAATGCGTTTTATGTCAAAAAACCGAAATTTGACTTTTTTACCCTTTTTTACTTTAAATGTCATTCATTGGAGAAGTACATTCGCGACTTTCCTCTTATTTAGCCAGAGCAGCTCACAAATGAATTGTGATATTGGACTGAAAGAACACGAAAGAAGAAAAACCAATTCGGTAGTGGATTTATTAAGTTAGTGAACTATACAGGCGAGGGTTGCAAGTGCGACTAACTCTGACCATACATGCAGAAGACTTATACCGCAGCCTGTTGTAATAAAATAATATGTGGGTTTAACTCAATATTTAACCAAAATGGTGGTGTGGGAACCGTCTTGGAACTATGTATTCAATTCAAAGAATTAAGTGAAGGTTGACCACCTTTTTTTTTTTATTTATTCTGAATTTGATAATCGATGTGTTATCAATAAACACGTCAACACTATATCTTTGAATGTCTATAAATCTCACTAAAATTGTTGTCACAAATCTTCGTGCGAACAGTTATGAACAGTATTTATTCCGTGTAGAAGGACTTGCTGCTCGTAATCCTAGTAGATGGACTAAATACCATTACAAAAGTAATTACACACACTTATCTAAAGTATAGCAACATCATTGACTGTGGTTTTGGCGCAAAATCTAAATAGCGTTTTTCAAAACGTTGGTTTGAAAACACTGTTATGCTAGTTATAATGATATCTTTTTAAAGTTGTTTTCATGTTTATTTTCTTTAATTATTTTGATTAATTGACACTTATTTCAATAACTAGGGGGCTCGCCATGCAATTTAATGATAGCGACTGCTCACTTCTACAATGCCACTCAGAATAAGCAATTCTTTGAGAGCTGATATCTGTTGAGGATCAGATTTTGAATTAATCAACTCATGTTTCTTGAAATGTTTGTTATTCAAGACTCGTAGATTAATGTTATATCACGTGTCTTACTTCGAATTGCGTAATGCGCATGTGCGTTTAGATTGATACTGCTAACGCCCTTTTCGAAGATCCTGTCATAAAAAACCTGCGTGCAGTCGAGTGTGACGTCATTTTCAAGAACGATAAGTGGTCATTTACAAACTGTTGACATGCTCCTTAAATACTTTAACATTGGTTTGCTGGGAATGACGATAAATTTGATGTTATCGATATTCCCGTCAATTGTCGGTCGCACATACCAATGAAATTCAAACCATGAGTTATACACCAATTTTTGTCATCAAAGAAAGGTTACATTGGTCGTAGCCGTCATATTTAAAACTCAAAACACTTATTCTTTAATTATCAAAACTCAATTAGACCCACACTCCTTAATGAAAACAATATGGCGTCAATTCAGGTCCGCGGTCACATTCCTCGGCAAATTCGCCATCCCAACTCTTCGCTGCCCGTGTACAACCGTTGTCAATTGTTTCCCTTTCGTTACTCTACACATATGAGTCTACAATCCTTAAATATTCCTTCGAGAATAATTATACGCAGGTACTTTCACTTTCGAGGCAGTACTGAGCAACCAAAAGGTAAAATGGTAAAAGCCTATTTTTGCAATATGATTGATGATTTGTCCATATCTGCAGTCTTTCATGGACGACTGCTTATACGCGAGTTATATGCATTACAAGAATCTCCCGATTCTAGCAATCTCCCGATTCTAGCAATTCCAGAAATCATTTGGCAGCAAAAAATAAAATTGCACAGCCATATAACAAAATCGGATTCCTTCGGTTCTCAGGGCTACAATGTGCTTGAAATCTTCATTCAGTATCTCTTATAACGTCGCCATTTTGAAAGCAACAAAAAATTTTAATGGACTAAAATAAGCTAAGGGGACTGTTTTAATGCATTGAACAATGTACATTTGTAACATTGCTCAGCTAAATAAGATATCAACTATTCACTATGGACGGGTTATACTCGCAAACACCAGGATTTACGCTATGTTGCAATACTTCTGATAAGGGAGTGTAGTTCCTAGAAAAGATATAAACATGTTCATCATCATTTGAATAATATTGATAAAGATATGTAGATCAGATGTTATCCATTTAAGATCAATATAGGCCTACAGTCTTTTATTATTTTTAACGTAATGTTTTGATACATTACTATTGATAGCAAAAAATGCGGAGGAAACTGATAGTAATTATGTTAGTTTTGTATGTTTTCAATTATTATAATACCTTGTCGATCAAATTGATATGGTATAATAATATTGTCATAACATTATCTATCAACTTATTTGTCTTTAATTTAGCTGATAAGTTCATTTTTGAAATTTGTATATATATATAATTCATGTTATTTGTGAATTGTTTTATGATTATATATGATTGTGACTTGTGAAACGTGGACTTAAAATGACAGATGATCGCTCATTTATAGTATGTTGAGTAAAATCACATACCGAAGCAAAAAGATAGTATGCATAAAATGTTTGTCTTTTAGTAAGAAAAGCATTTCTTTCCATAGATTATTGCAATTAAAAATAGGAGATACATGTCTTCCAGAAGTTGATCAACTTAAAAGGTTTGTAACCTCGTGGCGGAGACGACACTTTATACTTGTAAGTCAAGTCTACCTTGATACATTGAGTACATATTCTATCGATTCAATTGGCAAACTATTGAAGAAAACACGAAGGACATGACTTTGCAATCGTCTCTTCTAAGGGGACAATACCTTTGGTCATCAAAATAGATTCAATACAAAATGTGTCTGTGAAATAGAATCACCTAATCAACTCTTTACATTGCATTCAATGGACACAGTATATTCTCCAAGACAATTCCGTTTGCAATTTAAATAAACAAGCAAACAAGATGTTGAACGTGATCGTGCTTATATGCGGTTAATCGAAAAGCACGATGTGAAGAAACTACCTTACTTTAAACCCTGGGTCGGCGTGGAGATGTCAATTGAGAAAAATCCATATGTTTGCTGTTTTCTATCAGAAGGAATTCACCAATAGAAGGATCCATCTAATTGATGCACTTATGAATAACGACACAAAAATGTAAATTATTTTAAAAAGGATGATAGTTAAGGTATTGACGTTTTCACCGTCCTAAAACACATGGTATTTTTCAATAAAAAAATTTGTTATTAAAACAAATTAATACTGAGAGGTATATAATCTGTATCCATGTTTTTTTAATTTATATGAACAAGGCTATACACTTTGCAATTACTAGTAGTTTATCAACATCAAAATAAAACCGTTCAGACATCTTAAGTATCAAGTTTATATGATAGACGTTATGGAAGTAGGGAACATGACATACATTTCTGTATCAAAAATAAAATGTTGCAACTATTCATATTTTGTCTTTGCTAACACAAAATAATGAAGGTATAGAAAATAAAAAAGTTGTTAATATCATATAAGCTTTATAATACAAATTCAGATATCATAAATATTATATACTTATTTATATCAAATCATAATAGCATAATACACATGCATAATATAACTATTGTACATCAAGAAACGCCAAGAACAACATTACGCTAGTGTGCAATAAGCAGCAGGCACATTCGCTATACTTTATGCAAATGATGTTAGCAAAAACAAGCGAATGTAAGTCGTTATGAGTCTCAGTAGATATTTGCGGTGATTGGTATTCAATGACAGACCCTTCGTTATTAGATATCCGTATATACCGCGTTACTAATACAGGATAGGCAAGACAAAAAAAAAGCAGTGGCGTGCCCAGGATTTTTTGAGTGGGGGGGCACAACCATCAGTTTCCCCCGAATGACCGGAGGAAAAATTATGAAA
>JXSR01S005123.1:25929-38685 GCA_000969725.1 Ophiothrix spiculata
ACGAGATACGGGCCATTGAAGCTGAGCATAATCAAAAATCACGTCCAAGGTCGAATTTCTAATTTCATCAGAAATGTTACCTTTGAAGTGTCTTCTATCATATTAATCAGGTTTCAACATCCAAAACATAAGACAAATGTTTTAAAAATCGATATAAAAATCCTTTCCCAATTATTGATGTAAACAATAGAGATATTGAACTAAATCAATATTCAATAAACTAGTCAATGGATTTGTCAATTATATGGTGGACTTGAAGTAGCAGTCAATAATTCACTATTGTTTGACAAATTTACTCCAAAACCAGATACAGGATTAGGAATTTTCAAAACTAGCTGGTTTTGTAAGGGTTAAAACAAAAACTTCAAACTCGATTTTCTCAGAACTATGGTTTTTCTCGAATCAGCCCGATGCCTTTTGCTAATTTTGATGTAACTTTGCAACCGAACGTCCAATAACCATAAGTAAGGTGTCATTTCATAGCTTAAAATCTCAGCTTTTAGATGAGACCAAAAAATCCATTTTGATTTTGCCGACCTTAAGGTACCTTTTGATATGACGGGTCACATATGTCACATGTTTTATATATTTTCTACATCTTTTCATTTGAAGATTTCAGAAGCTTATTTTACCTTTTATAATTTTAAATAAGTTGAAATCTTAAAAGTTATATGGTTTTTGATAATTATGGTTGATGCATATTATATAAATACAAAAGTTTTCTTGACGTTTTTACCATAAAAACAGTTGATTTTGTTTGGATAGTAGCGTGTGGTGTGTGGTGTCTTGAGGGTAACCATAAAATGTGTAGTGCAATTTGAATATTATCCAATTCAATGCCATAACAAATACAAATACTAATTTCACACAAGGGTATATTTTTTCTCAAATCAAATGTGAATGCAATATTTATGATTGAATGATATTTGTGTGGGGCTACATAAATTGAATTAAATGCAGTAGATTGATGGAATAGGCTAAGTCATATCAATTGAAAAAAAAATCGAACTGCAAAATTACACATTTAACATTTTCTACAACTGTCATCAATGCTGGATATGGACTTCTCTAACTGCAATACATATATTTCCAATACATATATTTCTTGTCAGAAACAAGTTGTTATTGCAAATGATTAACGCAAACCAGAAAAGGTAGTCCAACTAAAACTGTTATATGATCGTCCTTCAAATTACATATGTCACATGATCATGGTAGATTTTGTCCATTATAAAAACGTGAAAGAAGATCATTTGAAAAGAAGGTTTGTCTGAAAGTCACATTTGCACATACATACGCCATTCACTTTCTAATTCATCTGAATCATGTAAATGATAAGTTCAAAGATAGCGTTTCATGGAGACTAAACAAGAGGATAAATAATTGTTGACGGCAAAGATAGCAATTATTTATGATCATAGCTACCGCATTTGTCTTGTACTTCTGCATTGTGTCGATAGAGATAAGTATGTAGCTGTCCAGGTTTAGTAATATCGCCATCTTATGACTTAATAGTTGAAATTCAACATAACCTGACAATCCAACAATAGGTTCTCCTGATTACGTTAGCACCTGGTCACACTATGCAACCAATGCTTTTGTGATGTACTCGCGAGTGCGCCGTGAAAGAATTATCGATGCAATGTCTTGGTAATGTCATGTCAATGACTTGACGCTTTGGAAACCGCGACGTCGGCCCGACATCGCGAAAACATCGGTGATGGACTCGCGAAGTGCAATGACATTTCAATTCTAATACTGAAACTCCTCAAGTTGCATTTATAATGTTTTTACATGAACATTTTGTCAAGATGTTCTTCCAATTTCGGGATGACGTCGTGTCGAAGTCGCGGTGATGCTTTGGCGAACCTTTTACGATGTTCCACTGAAGCATTCCAGTTGTAAACATTACACCCTCACATCCCCACAAACAAGTCTAATTTACCTTCCAAGTTCTTGTTTCATACCTGTACCCATTTCGACCAACTGGGTGGGGAGGGACAATGTTCATAAGGACTCAACACTGTTGTGACCGGGCAGGGGCTTGAACCCGGGGGGGAGGGGGGTCCTATTCTGGAGTTGACGCGTATGTAAGGCTCAATAGAACCCTTTTCCAGCGTTGCAATGACCCCGAATATTTTACATCTACATTATGCTCTCATTCAAAGAGCCGACACATTTTTATATTTTTCTCTCACCGAATGCCAAAAATCAAGCTGACCCCTAATTTTTTAAGCCTGTGCTCTCAGCGAATGCCCCAGACTGTCGGAGCGCGGGCCTTACACCCGTATCCATTAATCATAAATCACTTAATCACTAAGGCGCTCCCCAAATACCCAAAACTACATCCAAGATAAGTAAAAAAACCTCCAGAAAACTATTATTTTTGGCTCAAATTTTCGAGGGTTGCAAGATACAAACAATTCCGTTATGTATCCGACATTTATCTCGTCATTTATCACACCATCACGACATCACGTCATCACGTCATGTCCTTTCAGAGCCACCGTACATTAATATATTTAAATTAAAAAGATAAACAAATTAAAAGTACAAATTTCTCGCGGTGCCTCCCGATGGTATGGCAATGTATTAGCGATGCATTCCCGATGTATCGGGAGCCAAAGTTGGACCAAGGCACCAGTGACAATGCTATGTCAGAACATAGATAATAGACACATGGATGGTCACCACGATTAACCTTGATTAGCACTAAATAGAATTTCTATAGAGCTAGTAAAATCCTTTTGAAGCTATGTCTGTCTCAGCAGCACTTGAGATTAGAACGGTTTGAATAGCGCGGGAGTTATTATCAATGATAACCAATGGTCCAAGACAATGGGATATACATAGTCATGATAGTTAGCTCATGGCGTAGTCTTTGCTCAATCAACAATTCCAATGTCGAAAAATGCAATTAATATATTAAAATTTAAATAAACACTACGGTAAATGAAGTCATTTTTAGCTTCCTTCAAAGTGAAATAATTTATTAAGAAGTTTCACCGTGTCTTTTATTTTACACAAGATTCACCTCAATTGCACCATGAAAAACAATTCGGCTTTATTTAGTGAACTAACTCTGCAACAGTAAGTCTACCATTGAGGTATACAGCCAAACACCTCCAGTGGATACGATACTACCCAATGTACCTTTTAGCATGATTGCATAAGTCTTGACTGTGGGAAAGGCTAGAGATCCTTTGTAGTTATTTGTGAGACACATATTTTCAATGGTTTATGAAGCTGACCATCCATGTGCTCTCTTATCTACGGTCAGAAGGCTTTACACTAGTTCTGTTCAAATCCTTTGTTTACTTAATCATAAATTTCAAATAAAGAAAATCTAATTAATTATTAGTCAAAACATTATTCAAGATCAGCACAAAGGATTTAATGACCTCTAATAAAATTGGCTATTTCGCTGGGGCTGTCTCACACACAATGCATTATTTAAAAAGGGTGATCATAAAATTATGGGATTAAATTATGCTAATTGTGATAACTGTTACATCAATGACCAACACCTCTATTTAGCTAACTCCTCGCATACCTCTGGCGGAGTTTGGTTTTTCCCGGAGACAATCTTGTTTTCATTTTGATGAATATCACGAAAACCTATTTAATATCAGGTGGAAGTTTGACTCGTAAAGAAACCCATTTTCAATTTTTAACAACAAGAACATTTAACAAAAAATGAATTCACAGTAGAGAAACAATAGAACTCGTAATTGTTGGTAATTGATTTACAAAATCGTAAATTTGCTTCGTCTTGATCACACAATAGGCTTACATGGACTGTTGGACGCAGTAACAAATAAGTATAATTTACAAGTACATTATGTAAATTTTACAAAGAGATAAGCTAATAATTCTTGCTAAAACAGATCTGAACTAAGGTGTTGTTATTGCAGTTATGAAATAATTAAGTACACATGGGTAAAAAAAACCGATTTTGTTAGAGCAAGTAACAATCGCTATTATTAATTATGTCTCATATTTGCTTATTGATTTGTTTTTACAGACCAGTTTTCCAGATATGAATGTTGAGTCATTTCATCAGAAAACTGAATTCATTGAAACAGCAACATACACTCTTAGAAAGAAAGTATCAAATATGAGACAAAAAGGATCAATTTTGATCCTTTTTAGGTATCAAATATGAGCTTATCCTTTAAGGATCAAAGTGATCCCAAAAAAGGATCAAAACTTTTGATCCGAAAAAGGATCAAATATTTCTTATAAAAAAGACCTGCAAAAAACATCACACTGAAGTGACGCTAGCAGGGTTTGAACCCACGCCGCACTCATACCTGCTGGTAATTACGAGACCTACACTCTAACCACTCGACCACGCCGGACTGTGTGATGATATCAACGTATTTATATATGTTACACCATTGTATACATTCCCCGCTGTGTAGTGGATATTGGGTTGTACTCAAATATGAAACAAAAGATACGTTGGATCCAAACGCGGTATCAAATATGAGCTCATCCTTTCCGTATCAAAGTAAACCAGAAATACGGATCAAAACTTTGATATTGTAATCAAAAAGGATAAAAATAAAATGATCCTAAAAAAGGATCAAAAATGGTCCTTGTGAATTTGATCCATTTGTATATATTGATCCGCAAAAGGATCAAAAGTGATCCTTAAAGGATCAAAAGTGATCCTTAAAGGATCAAAATAAAATGATCCCGAAAACTACTCGTATATTTGATCCCGGCCTTCTAAGAGTGTAATCATAGCCTTATGATATGATCATATGCTGGATATTGTTACAGTCAAATATTACTATAAGTGTACTTTAAGCTACTGTTGGTATTAAAACCATGCAGATTACGAAATATTGTGTAATGATCCCTTGTATATTTGTAAACAGTCAGGCAGCAGAGCCTATGCAAATGAGCTTTTAATGAGCAATTTAATTTTCATTTCCCGGGTATATACCGGGAAAATACCAGGACAACTCGGTCGCTAGATTTGTTTTTCTCGATGTGACCTGTCGGATAGTTCGGACTTCGAACCCCTATAATCACAAGGGGGTTAGTGCAAATAGAAAATAAAGATATGGATGACAATATTTAGAGTTTTTTCAATAAGATAAGCCTATTTTTGACAGTGGAGAATAAAAAAATTTCATTTGGTTGCATTTTTTAAAAAAAATGTCAAGTTTAAGCTTTTAAAACTTGAGGTCAAATCTGGTTACGTGTAGCGTGTTTTACAAAATTGTATGTGAAATGCTTTTACAAACTGCAAGATGAAATATCAGACATCATATATATGAAATTTGAAAAATATATCATGCCTGTAAGACATGTAAAACAGAAAATAAATCGAGGGAAAATTCATTACAACTAAACGTTCGAAAGGGACACGATGTCGGTCATCTCATTATCCCGATATACACAACGAACATCGCAATCGACAAGCCACACCTTTCGAAGGTCTTGGGCTATATCAGGCCAATCTGACGTCATTTTCTTAGCACGTGTCTACGTGTGACTGTGACCTGCGGCTCTGACTGTGCATATCATACGGGTTATTGGGAAATAATTTTATCATGTTTATCTATAGAAATTCTTGTGTAAAAATAGTTTATTGAAGGAATATCAATCTAATATGATGGGGAAAATACTAATTTGTTTTCAAATGGAAAAAAAAGAAAAGAAAAAAAAAAAGAAGGCGCCGTCGAGATTCGAACCTGGTACCTCTAGAATCAAAAGCCAAAGCCAAACCACTATGCTATCGAGATCTCACTATCATTGAACGGGTGTTTTACCTATATGTACCTAACAATTAGACAATGCCGCGTAATTGATCACTTCCGGGGTTATATAATATTTTGCGTAGAAATTTGATGCTTTATTTGACCTCATTGGACCAGGCGTTACATTTGCCTACGTGATACGTGTTTTCAGCAGATTTATCTCAAATGTTTTAGGAAATCTGCTAAAGAAGTGTTGTCTCTCTCATTTGACCAAGTGGCTAAAATATATTAAGTCCAGAACCGTAGATTTAAGGTAAAACGCAAAGACCTAATTTGACCTCACTCGAGGAAATCAAACGCTCGCAAAATCACACGAAAAGACACTAATATTTCCCATTTTTTCATTTTTTTAAAATTTCAAAATGTTTTCATAACTGGTTTGAGATTCTATGCTATTTTGGCGAGTTTACAGGCTTTTTAAACTAAGGTATCCGATCTCATGAATATTCATACGCATGTAAAAACCGGCATTTCCTGTCAGTTTTCATGCATAAATAAAAATAAAATAAGCGATATTTCAGGGACCTGACTTCTGGCTGTAAATACCTTTATTTATTCAAATAGATTATTAAGAATCACCCAAAGAGATTTTATGTCCAGTTTAATGAAGAGAACTAGATCAACATAGCCTTTAATATTACTTAACATGTCTTATTATATGTAATTTGTTTGTATTGTATGTATGTAATAAATTTTGGAAGTTACTGTTATTTGTAAAGGGATTGCATCGTCTCACAGGCCTTGGCTTCTTGATGCAATCCCTCCATCACAGAAAATTGCCTTTGTTTTTATATTGCTTTCATTGTAGATATTATATGTGAAGATGATGGACAAATAATAAATGAATGAAATGAAAATTAGAAGATTAATTCAAAATTGATGTAAATTTGCTGGAATTGACATTCAAGAAATGTAACGTAGGTGAAAAATCTGAAAGAAAAAAACCGGAACGAGAAGCACTCACCTGGCTAACACACACGTGTCATGTCAAAAACATGCAACGCCAGAATATATTAAGTTTTCAAAAGAAATCTTACCAGGGCACAAAGCAATATGTGAATTACAAAAACGTATGAGACCATGTTGTGAATAATAAACATGAGTGAAGCGAGACTCAGGGAGCCACTGCGAAGTTTTGCAGTGTTCTCAAGTACATGATAGTGGCCATGAATTTTACATAGGACATTATACATGCATTGATTCTACCTTAAAGAGCTACGTCTTTCATTCAGTAAACTATGCTTCATTTATATACTAATTTTGCATTATACTAGTAGGTCATTGGATTGACATAGATATGATCTTTCTAAATGTAGCACGTGGGTGAAAACACTTACAGGTCAACAACGGCTACTAATTTCACCTGCATTGATCAAGAAAAACGCAGAGAATTTTGTAGAAGGGAACCATCTGGAAACAGAAAGACTACCAAATTAGACACAGAAAGATTTATATTGTCAATTATATATCCCGATATAACCATACGTCTGTACTCTGCATGCAGAAGCTTGTTGAACCAAACTATGATTGCTGACTCTTTAAGGCTACGGTCCCTGAATGGGTGCCATTTTTGCCAACGGCTTCTTTACTGCAACTTTTTACCTACTTGCACATATCAGAATAATACAATTTTTGGCGTACATATGTAATAGAGTCTCTAGTTTATACATGAGACTTTAGTAGTGATTTCACGTCCATTATCAAGGTCAACATTACGTCAATAAACTACTTCGAAAAATTTACACCTTTTTCGCCGAAACCTTAAAATTTTATGATGTTCGAACGATTCGCCTGTTTTCAAATTTTGACAGATTGTAGGCTTGATACTTTTTATTGAATTACAAATAATATTTTATAAATGTGTTGTGTTGATTTTGAATGATAATGTAACAAACCCGCGTTGTTTTGCCCGAAAAACCAGGCGTGAATTATGACTCTGAGTTCGCCCTGTTTGAGCTGTGAATAGCCTGATTTTAGTATCTACATTATCTACATTTTGTCTGATATACGCATTCGCATAATTTACTTACAAATCGAGCATTCAATGAGGCAAAAATTGCAATTTTTATGTAAACAAAAGAAAAATACGGCATTCTAATGTTTATGTTTTAGATTTTAGTTCACGATCTCAACAATGCCTTGATAGCTCAGCGGTAGAGCGCTCGCTTCGTAATGCATGACTAACTCCTGCCATAATCCATGGCTCGAGTCCCCGCAAAGGCAGTGGAAACTATTTATCTTTTCATGATTGAAAAATAGTTATGATTCACATTTTCCAGAGCATGTGGATTCCTCGTAGCCTTAAGCGAGATTACAGAACTGACTTCGTTTGCAATATCGTTGTCCTTTACTTCACCGAATCAGATTGAGTTATTTGCAATGGCTAAGAGCTGACAGTAGGTCTGTTTTTTTATAATTACGCTCCTAACGGGAAAATTGGAACCTTCGCTTCTATGTTCATGTTTTTTTGAAATAGTTATTTAAATCAAACATATATAATTTAGTGTAATTAAAGCAGCTACGGCCGTTACGATATCATCTACTTACGCAGCTTTTACCAACAAGTTTAGATTTTCACCATGTATTACCATCCATACAATCATAGTTGCCGCTGTTGGCTCTCTATATATTGAAAAATATGAGCGCAGATACATGTTTAGGGATTGTTATCAATAACATTATTTTTCTGTTCAAGGTTATAATATCATGACGGAGGTATTTCATGTTCACTGCAAGATTTTAGAAACTTATATCAGAATAAATAGCTTAAATCACACTTATAAGTGACACTACACTTTGTCAAATTGAGAGTGTATAGTAGCATCATTAAGTCTATCATTATCACTTATTACTACACACTTTTCTCAATACCTCGTCCTGGCTTTTGTTGGCTTCTTATTGATATGGGGTGTAATATCTAGTAAAATCTGTGATGTATTTACAGTTAATTAATGTCATCATGTTGATGCTATTTATTCCCTCTAAAATAAGGTACAACAACATATTTAATCTGGGTAAATATTTTTGCACCGCAGATTAGACTGTAATAGTACAGTAAAATTAACAACAAACACGTTGTGAAAATCGTCGCACGTGTCATGTCAAAAAAACCACAAAAACGTCTGTGTTTTGATTATTTTGAGAAAGTTATTTAAATCAAACATATATAATTTAGTGTAATTAAAGCTGCTACGGTCATTACGATATCATCTACTTACGCAGCTTTAACCATCAAGTTTAGATTTTCACCATGTATCACCATCCATACAATCATAGTTGCCGCTGTTGGCTCTCTATTGCAAAATATGGGCGCAGATACATGTTTAAGGATTGTTCTCAATAATATGTTTTTTCCGTTAAAGGTTATAATATCATGACGGGGGTATTTCATGTTCACTGCAAGGTTTTAGAAACTTATACATGAATACATTGTAACAATTCTTGGTATACATAAAGAGCATAGATAAATAGCATAAATCACTCTTATAAATGACACTAGACTTTGTCAAATTGAGTGTGTATAGGAGCGTCATTAAGTCCCTCATTATCACTTATTACTACACACTTTTCTCAATAACTCGTCATGGTAGTCTCTGGTACCTCAATATGGCTTCTTGTTGATAAGTGTAATATCTGTGATGTATTTATAGTTAATTAATGTCATCATGTTGATGTCATTTATTCCCTCTAAAATAAGGTACAACAATATATTTAATCTGGGTAAATATTTGTGCACCGCAGATTAGACAGTAATAGTACAGTAAAACGAAAAACAAACACGTTGTAAAAATGACGCACGTGTCAAGTCAAATCCAAACAAACAAAATAACCCCCCCCCCCCCAAAAAAAAAACAAACAAACAAACAAAAACAAAAAACAAAAAAACGCCAGAATATATTTAAGAGAAAGTTTACCATGGAAAAATGTAATATGTGAATTACAAAAACGTATGAGAATATGTTTTGAATAATTAACATGTGTGTGTAGCGAGACTAAGGGAACCACTGCGGAACAGTGTCTCAAGTATATGATGGTAGCCATGAATTTTTCAAATGGTATTATACATGCATTGACTCTACACCTTAAAGAGCTTCATCTTTCATTTAGTAAACTCTGCTTTATCCATACTAATTTGCATTATAGGTTATTGGATTGACAGTAAAGGCTCTGTCACACATCACCGTATAGAGCAAAACGTACGCATAACGTACTTTATCCCACTATCTTGACTATTGTTCTGTTTTGTGCATTGTTGTTCGTCATGTGTTCGTTACAAATACGTTCAACGTTATCCATACAATCTGTCCGTTATGTATACGTTTAATTCGTTTTCATGCGGTGGTGGTCCGTTTAGCACACGTTCTATATGTGAACAATTTTGTGCGTTATACGTACGTTTTCTTCTATACGGTGATGTCTGACAGAGCTTAAACTATGCTTGATTTATACTAATTTTGCATTATAGGTCATTGGATTGACCTAGATATGATCTTTTCTAAACGTAGCACGTGGGTGTAAACACTTAAAATCAACAACGGCTACTAAGTTTACCTTTTACATTGATCAAGAAAAATGCAGAGAATTTAGTAGAAGGGTTACCATCTGGAAACAAAAAGACTATACACCTACCAACTCAGTTAATGAAAGATTTATATTGCCATTTAACCCCATTATGATCATACGTCTGAAGCAGAAGTTTGTTGAACCAACCCTTGATTGCTGACTCTTTAAGCGAGATTTAGTTTGCTTAACATTACCTAAACTTTACCGACTCAGATATTTGCAATGGCTAACAGTTATTTAATCATCCACCGGGATATAAAGTCATTCAACAGCTCTAATGATACTTCTAAGAATATTTGGTGCATGCACAAATAAGCATTGCGTAATTCTATTGTACTCATTGACACTTTCGGCGTTATGTAGTTTTAAAAACATAGACAAGATATACAACTAAAAAGCCACAAAAACTTATGAACAACATTGTCATTATCACTTGTCGTTACCATTGTTTGTAATGTGACTTGAAAACAAATAAACTTAAACCTGAACTTGAACTTGAATTTTATCTCTTACATTGATCAAGATTAATGCAGAAAAAATAGAGAAGGGTAACCACCCAAAAAGTTACCGACTCAGTTACTGAAAGATTAATATTGTCATTAAATCTCCGATATGATCATACGTTTATTCTCCAAGAGTTCTGCAGTGCACGTAGAATTCTTAGAGTTTAAGCGAAACTTCACAGAGCTGATTGATTGCTTACTCTTCAAGCCAGATTACAGAGCTGATTAAGTTTGCAATATCTGAACATGACCTAAACTTCACTGAATCAGATATTTGCAATGGTTAACAGTTGTTTAATCATCCACCGGGATATAAAGTCATTCAACAGCTTTAATGATACTTAAACGAACAAATTGATGCACCAATTGGCATTGCGTAATTCTATTGTAACCATTGATTCTTTCCATTAGGTACATTTTGCCCCTATAAATTTAGCAACTCGGAGAAGATTATAATTATTTTCCTTTTTAACATAATAGCTGACAATCTATTTCAAATGTGTTTTCAAATTGGTTTGTGTTCAGATAATAACATAACTTTCAAGTTTGTAAACCATGCCCCACACACAAGTTATGCTTAGATGTATCTTCTGAATACATGTATAAATCTGTCAAACAAAGTACCGGGACAAAGTAAAAGAAGAATTTAAGAAAAATGGTTTGAACACAGCTACTAATTCCAGACTCTTTTCAAAACCATTCATGCCATTAGTCCTTTCCAAAAAGGACACAGTTAATTACAGCCTAATTCCAGACTCTTTTCAAAACCATTAGACCTTTCCAAAAAGGACACAGTTAATTACAGCTAAATCCAGTGATTTTTAACAACTCTTTTATAATCAGATAACGGGTATTTTCAGGAGATATGGGGTGTTTTGGCGTGAATTCTATAAGGGATACCTGAGCGTCATGCGGCGTTATTTAGCTGTAATGTAACATAAACAAGATATATAACAAACTTATGAACAATATTGTGCTTATTTTTCAATATATCATTATCACTTGTCGTTACCAATGTTTATAATGTGAGATGAAAACAAGTAAACTTGAAGTTGAATTTTACCTCTTATATAGATTGATCAAGAAAAATGCAGAAAAATTAGTATACAGAAGGGTAACCATCCGCAAACAAAAAGACAATCTATCTACCGACTCAGCTAGTTACTGAAAGATCAATATTGTCATCAAATCTCCGATATTATCATCGTCTGTTTCTAAGAGTTCTGGAGTGTACGTAGAAGTTTGTTGAACCAACCCTTGATTGCTTAGAGTCACTTTAAGCGAGATTACAGAGCTGATTGATTGCTGACTCTTCAAGCGAGATTACAGAGCTGATTTAGTTTGCAATATCTGAACATGACTTAAACTTCACCGA
Source organism: Ophiothrix spiculata (assembly GCA_000969725.1). Classification (NCBI taxonomy): domain Eukaryota; kingdom Metazoa; phylum Echinodermata; class Ophiuroidea; order Amphilepidida; family Ophiotrichidae; genus Ophiothrix; species Ophiothrix spiculata. The sequence continues at coordinate 38,145 of JXSR01S005123.1, forward strand.
ATCAGATATTTGCAACGGCTAACAGTTACTTAATCTTTCACCGGGATATAAAGTCATTCAACAGCTTTAATGATACTTCTAAGAATAATTTGGTCACCAATTTGCATTGCGTAATGCTATTGCATTGCGTAATGCTAATAATAGCATACCCGTTGTTTCTTTCGGAGTTATGCAGCTTTAATGTAACATACAACAAGATATATACCAACAAGCCACAAAAACTATAAATGTAGCATAATTTGGACATTCTGCTAAATTTGTCTTGTCTGATACTGCAACTATTTCACAAAGTGATGAACATGGAGTCTAATAAAGTAAACATTGTAGAGGAATGGGTACAGATTAAAATACTATATGTATGTCCTGAAAACCTTTACAGACGTTTGAGCTTCATTGGCTTATGTATTATGATATAATTATTAACATTATTAACGATGTAGGCTATATATTGTTTTTACGAAAATTTAACATTGTCATTAACCTCTCTCGCTCTGTCAGATAGTACTGGAAATGCTGCTAGGACCTTCACAAGAGGGCGCCG
>JXSR01S005124.1:43351-61317 GCA_000969725.1 Ophiothrix spiculata
AAATTTCAAGTGCTTAGGAGTTGTATACAACCCCTACCTAGATTTGTTTATACGTTGCAGCTGAAAGAACATTGTTAAGGGTTTTTTTTTAATTGTATACAGTATGTCCATTTAAGATATTAATGTGATAAAATCACTCTCTAGTGTTTTAGTGTAAGAGTATTATTTTGAATGAAATTTTTAAACAATATGTGTTAGGATTATCTAATAAATGTGCATAGGTTTAAACGAGCCTGAAGACTGAATACATTAAAGCTAGCAGATTATGGCCTATTAAGCAAAACCTTTAATATTAATTACTTTGTAGACTTAGGGACTGTGTTCCCGCTAAGGCTGTATGTCGAAAAAGTGGCGCAGAAGCTCAAAAAATAAGCACAAGGGGTTCCCAAAACGAAAAGTCAAATATAGGGTTTGGGTTATACCCAACGTTAACTTATTTCAGTTCTGATTATATTCAAAATTACTCTCACTTTTGAGGTGATCTTTCCGAAAATGGTAATGGCGAGATGTATATTTTTCTTTTATGTTGCTTTGGCGCAAAGTCAAAATCCTTAGCCGGGAACACTGCTTAGGGATGTTGGGAAACTATCATTGAAAACATTGAAATGAAAGTGGTAGATAGGATATGAGATTTTGCTAAACTATCACCCTATTTAACTGAAACAAAACGTTTGTTGGAATTGCACAAATATGTGGGAGTGTAAGTGGTTTTACCAAACCAAATGTGATTGTGATGTTGGATTTTTAACTGAAAAAACTTGCATTTTGACCAACTATTCCACAGCAGTATCCCAAATCAGAATGCAATCCTCAGTCAGCAAGCCTGATGAGTAATACGGATCAATATGATCAATAGTTCACAAATAACATGATGATGTCGTGTAACATTACACGCAGCATTGGTGAATTTCATGTTGTGAATCGTCGTAATTCAGTGCTAGATGCAGGGCTAGATGTCCAAATTATGACCATATGACAAGCAATTAATGAGTAATTGACATTCATTATGTCAACATTATAGTGTCTGCTGGAGATAATGAGAAATGAGATCAATACCATCGGGAGAAACAGATGTAGTAAAGGCCAAACCATAGTCGGCCTCCAAACAAAATTTTCTCTACCAAACATTTGGTCGTGACGTCAAAATGACGAGTGACTCCAAACAAAATTACTTCAACACTGAGTTGAGACCAAATAAAATTTTGCGCTAGATTGCACATGCTATTGAATTGCCATATACATTGGACCAAATGTTTGCTAACCGTTCATACTTTAAGTTCGATGGCAAATATTTTCACGACCAAATGTTTGGTAGGAAAAATTTTGTTTGGAGGCCGAGTATGAATTCGCCTGTAGTAACAAAAACTTAGTTACCATCAAGTGTTTAGTCAGAAAGTGCATGGGAGGAGATGGACCAAAGTGTAACTGACTTATTACAACTATAAATTGGGAGAATTTGTTGAAGATTTGTCCTCAACCCCTCAAATATTAACCCTTTCAATCCGATAGAACGCCTGAGCGTTTCCACAGGAGCTTACAAGAGAACGCTGAGGCGTTCCAATATGTATTGAGTGCAAATTAATTCAGTATGGGCTGTATACACCTATATTGCAATTCAGGATCGAAGGGTTAATACCCAAGAACAAAATGGTGCATTTTACTCAAATCTAGGAGATATATCCTCCTGGACCCTTCTTATCTCTGCCCGTGGTTCCAATCATGATAATTTCTCAACCATTTGTCAATGGTGAGCAATAATCTAAACAATTTTGAATAATAAAGAGTTTTCCTCAAGTTTTTCTTCATTGTCAACTAGTTTTCGGAGTACAAGTAAACATGTTTCGTCAAAAAAACTTACATAGAGGTAGCATCAAGTACACAATAAGAACACAGAGAATATTTAAGACTGTCCATCTCAGACAAGCTGTAAATGAAGCAATCTTCATTTTGCGCTACAGGTGAAAATACATAGTAAGGTCGTAATTTGCCGAAATTGATTTTTTAACTGATTCACAATCCTTGCTCACTTCAAAACACCAGCAAAGTTTCATTTGAAGAAAATGATCGGAAATATGAAGTACAGTATATCTGCATATTTTGAGGACAATCAACAGAAAATGTAGAGCTTACTGATCTTTGAACATGTTAATCTCAGTTATTCATTTTACTCCTTGACAACCTTTGGAGGACCATAATTTGACTTCTGGAAACCGGATGAAGTTCAATGAGGTGTCATTTTAATTCTTATAACATGGTCTTTGTAAACTTTAAAAATGTGAAAATGACATAGAGGCTGCTACGGTTGTTTTAGGATGGACGGTCACATTTTATAAACCTTATGATAGCCTAAAATATCCATTATCCCAGCAATTAATATGCAAACATTTATTAAAAACACCTTTTCCCAAGACAACCATAACTATTGAAATATGGTCACCTTTAGTATTTACAGAAGGCCAAACAAAAATTATAAATTTGGCTTTAAGGCTGCGATCACATAGAAGTATATAATATACGGTATTCGCTATACACTCCTGGGGGAGGCACTCATATTTAAAATTGACACGGATTATCCTCATCACTAAACACATGGGTGCCTCCCCAGGGGCGTATGGCGAATAGTGTATATCGTATACCAATGCGTATACTTCTATGTGATTGCAGCCTTAGTGATACTACTCATATTTTACTTGTACTTATTGAAGAACTTTGACAAGAATATCTTCATTTCATGTATGGTATATATCACATGGCTGTGTTAGCCCAGTTTATAAGTTTTACCAATTAGGTCTTGGTATCATTGTAAGCTATAATCCCGGGGGGGGGGGGGGTACTCACATATATAAGGTATACAGGAATGAGCCGCTGGAATGGGTCGCTTTTTCACAAAAAATCCCTAAACATGGGTCCCATTTTTAGCACCAAAATCCCTAAACATGGGTCACATTTTCAAGAAAATATGCTAAAATGGTCCCCAAAAGGTGAACATTTTCGCGAGCCCAGAAAAATTTGACAAATCAGCCTATTTTTGGAGCAAAATCCCTAAACATGGGTGCACTTTTTCTCCAAAATTACCCTTAAAGATGGGTATGGGTTCCATGGTCCGAGCCGCACACCCCTGTTCAGACCAAAGTGGAGTACCCCCCCTCCCCCGGGCTGTAATAAGGCCATCCTTTGGGGAAACTGGTAGATGTGTGTAGGCTTCAAGATGAGAGAGTTAATTTGCTCAGAATTCATTGTCAATAACCTATACAATATCAGTGAGGATGGCATTTAAAGTAACAATTCATAACGATGAAACACAGGGCTGGATTTGTGATAAAACAAGTATATATCTATAATAGCGTATCTACTTTATTAAAGCAATACTATAAAATTGAAAATGAAGCACCCCCTTTCATCCATGACTTTTGATTTTATTAGCTGATTGGGTTTGTTTTTGGTAGATATTTTAATATCTTTAATATTTTATTAAAATACTCTCCAAACAATATTGCTTACATATGCTTACGTTTTCTGTTATGGCTATTTGTTGAATTAAATTCAGAATCCCGAATTTAATTCCATGAATATTACCATAGGACAGCACGCATATACTTTTTATCCATTTTTCTGTTGCAGAACAAGTTTTTTGACAAAATACACTTGAAAACGCTTTTAAATAGTCGCATTCCTACATTATAGGCTGTTTTTACTCAAAACAATTTCTGATCAAAATCTAATATAAAGTATTGCTTTAAGTATCTGTGTCCTTATTTTTTATACAATTTTGTAGTAGGAAAGCGGCATATAAGTTAAAACGAAGTCAGTTAATTTGTAAGCAATCTCTGTTACGAACCATTGACAAGTCACTCTCACATTGATGGTGACAATCAGTCTCAGTTCAGAGTCAATAAATCATACAGACATTCATAGGTTTAAATAGAGTAATAAATGTCTTTAGAAATGATGAATTTCATCTGAATAGTTAATGGAAATGTATCTGAGCATTTAATTGGAAGCTGGTATCTGGTGTATATAACATTATTTTAACTGTGAAATCAGATGTTTTTTCTCCAAACTTCTCAATATTTTTGGGAAAAAAGAGTTAAAAGAAAGAGAATAATTTTGAAAATGCATTAAAATCTTGTTTCTCATTTTCTTTGCTTATTAACCTTGCATCATTTGTTAAAAGTGTCACCATAAAAATTAAGATGTAGTGGCGTTAATATATTTACTGCCTGAACTATGTAGTTTGTTCATGGTGAAATCATATGATCTTATTTTTCAATACTTCTCAATATTTTTTGGGGAAAAGAGTTAAAAGAAAGAGAATAATTTTGAAAATGCATTAAAATGTTGTCTTTCATTTTCTTTGCTTATCCACGTTGCATCATTTGTTGAATGTATCACCATAAAAATTAAGATGTAGTGGCATTAATATAATTATTTACTGCTTGAACAATGTAGTTTGTTCATTTCAATTAGATACATATTAAGGGCTCTGTTAACCCTTTTTTCATAAATGTTTTTTGCTCTGTAACTTAGCAACGGATAATTAAATTCAAATAAAAGTATACATTTCTAGAAGCGGATTTGCATACTGAACATGATGGTCAGGTCATTTTTGGACCAAAATGTGAAATTTTGTACCTAGGGTCCAAAAATTATGTTTTGGGCCCAAAATTTTACGGGAAAGCAAACTAAATTTTGCTTCGGTAAAAATTTTTACCAATTCAATTTTTAGAATCTAGAAGGCAATATCTGAGACCACTTTTCTCACATATTTTTCTTAGTTTTTTTGGTCCAAAAAATGTCAAAAATCCCACTCCTGACACCATTTTTGGCAAAATATGCAACATTTTGACCTATTTTTGGCAATATTTCAAAAAATAAGATAAAAATCAAAAAGTTCAGAAATGCGTTCCTAGATATTGCTTTCTAGATTCTAAAAAGTAAAATGGTTCAAAATTTTACCAAAACAAAATTTAGATTGCTTTCCCGTAAAATTTTGGGCCAAAAACATGATTTTTGGACCTTAGGGCCAAAATTTCACATTTTGGTCAAAAAATAAGCTCAGTATGCAAATCCACTTCTAGAAATGTATACTTTGATTTGGATTTAATTATCCTTCGCTGAGTTACAGTGCATAAACCATTTCCGAAAATGAAGGGTTGACAGGACCCTTAATGCCATATATTAATCTTTTCCTGTCGTAGGGCGTCTGAGCGACGCCATAAATTACTGCCAGCTCAGGCGTAGGGCGTCTGAGCGACACCCTAACTAACACTGAAGTATAACTATTTTCACTACCTCTTACCTTCCAAAACACTATCACAGGCAGTGTATACAGTTCATAAAGGTATATTATGCTGATGTTTCATTGAATTATGTAGAATATTTCTAAAGATAAATTTAATTTACTTTAGAAGTCAGTTTACAGGTAAAATGCCTTCAGCCTGGGACGGAAAAAATGGTCAGACTGGAAACTTTAAGAATAACAGAATTTTTTTTTAAATTTAGTAGATTTGGCTATATTATTTTAATGTATCTCAGATTTTTGACACCAACTTAAAGCTTTTCAAGTTCATAAATCATCCTCTTTCTTTCTTGGATGAAAAAATGAATTTAAATTGAAATGCAATTTTGTTGCTGTCATATAATAAAAAATATAGGTGTATTTCTTGTTCTAATTAATAATACCAGAATCATCAATTTTTCAAAAAATTTAACTCACTTTTTCAGCTCACAATACCCTATCGTGACTAACAGTAATTAACGATAAATATGAATAGACAGTTTTTATCACATAATAGTGTAAATATAGCAACATTCAAATAGCGGGGATGCCTTTTTGTTGCGTGACGCACAGTTGACCTTGGTTAACAATGACTAAACTGGTAAAACAGAAGTGTTAAACTGAGACATAATTGTGATAGATGATAACTGATATTGACGGTGGCGTAGGATGAGAACGGGGCTAGATGATTAACCAGAATGAGAGTGGCGTGCACTGCTTTAAACAAACCACAAATGTTGGGTTATTTCAGAGCGATGTTTGTTATGGCTGAATGGATGAATTGCTTAATCACATCAGAAGCTAATTCGATTACCTAAATCATCAAAAAATATTAGTTCTAAGTTCAATTCATTTATATTGTTTTCTGATTCCTGGTAATTTTATTCATTTCAATCCAAAACAATTTGATATCTGGTGTCTTAAAACCTTGATCACACTCAATATGAAAATATAGTAAGTTTGAAATTAAAATAAAATTGAAATTGTCCATATTGTTGCAAGTGCAAAGAACAATTTGCCTTGGGATTGTTAAGACACTTTAATAGTTAAATATTAGTTGATGTAGATTTTTACCACTGAGGTTATCATATTAAATAAAAAGACAGTTTTTCATTTTTTTTTTATAGTGCTCTTGGGTTTTTGTATAAAAAATGAATTAATTGCACAAAACACATTTCATTTAACTTTTAGAATCACATTTTCACCATACACAGAATCAGCTTGTGTTAAACAATAATTAATATATAGGGCCTATTTATGTATATAAAATATTACCCACTCAGTGAAACAAACAGCTGCATGCATTGTAAGAATGACTCCAAAACACATGCTGTAGTTCAAAAAACCTAATTCTCTCAATCCAACAGAAAACTGATCTGACAAAAAGTGAACAAAGAAAACTAATATGATTTCCAAGAATATCTGAAATTGTATACAATATTACTCTACAGTGAAATATATCAGCCGACACGGCTGGGAACAAAAACCATTTGAGAATGCACATTAAAGAAATAACCACTTTTTCAGCAATTTGTGAACATCCTTTGACACAATTTTCTGCTTTTTCCCATGTTTCCTGCCTACAGTCTTGCAGCTGCTCTCTCATTTTTCTTGTCCTTCCCGATTTTTTCCCGCTTACTGTCCCGATTTCCCGCTCGATTTTTTGTCAGGGGCATATGCTAGCTACGTCACTGGAAATAACGATCATTTAAATCTTATCTTAATTCAAATTTTAACAAATCGTACCCCTCTCCATCATGCGTATATATTGAGTGATGTTATTGCAGTTCCTCTTTAAATCTTATGCCTTCAAACTATTATTTGTTTTTGTCAAGGGTACGGCGTGTGCTGAGCTATTTTTCTGAAATATTAACATTACATTATAAGCTGCTAGTAATATGTAGTAACATGATAAGTTGGATCACAAAGTGCCATATGGGCAGAGCGATTCCTCTTTTGTTTGTTTTAAGGGGGAACAATATGTTACTGAATTTCACGTTTTTAAAACTTGTGTTTTTTTGTGTTTTCTCAAAAAATATGATTTTTGGTCAAAAATCAACATCCCCATAATGTTCCTTGTGAAAATTCCTTTCTGGAAATGTACACTTTTATTAACTTTAAGCACTTTGTTAAAAAGTTATGGTACAAAGAAATTGCAAAAACGTAAAATTGAGTAATGTGTTGTCCCCCCACCCCTTAAATCTTAGGGATGTGATTCTTATTCTGTTCTGATTTACTTCAATATCATACATTTACATACACTCGCAGTCAAAAGTGTTTGCGCACAAAGCCTTTAACCAGCCATATCTTGAGAACCGCAATAAGAAGTGCATTTACAACATTTGAAAATATGGCGTGCTAAACATATTGCATACTTTCTTCTGCACATACAAAACGGAGAGTAAATACATAACTGCACATTTGTTAGAAACCGTATGACCTGAAAGTGTCACAGTCTTTACGGCTACACGATGATAACGAACATATCAAAAAGTGTGTGTGGTATGTTTGTATATGGTCCAGAAAATCGGCCATTTTATGGCTATGGAAGATCGAATATCAGAGGAAACATAGATTATTTATATTGGATACATTAGGCACCTATAAAAAACGTGAATTGTTTCAGAGTCTTAGTCGTTTGATATACGTTTTTGCCCTTATTTAAGCATGTGTAAAACACTTTTGACCCGTAGTGTATATAACAACATATAGGTAAAAAATAAAAAATGATATTGCAGACATAATCAAGAGGCCAAAAAGGCCTGGGATGATTATGCCCTAGAAAACAAAGACAATTAACAAACAAATATGATTATTAAACACAGAGAAACATAAAAATCCAAAACAGTGCTAAAAAATGAAAGAAAATAAATAATTAAGGGATCACTGTGACACCGTATGCATTGCTATATTGTAGACATTAAAAAAGATTACAGAGTATCAACAAGAACATTACCGGATTTACTTTGCCATTAGCAAAGATCGCAACACATGCACCCACGAGAGATTAAGACTGGTTTCATTCTCATGAAAAACATGAGTGAACTTTCATGTTTGAAATTTACAATTTGGACAGTTAAGTATCTCGGATTTGTATGGGATTTGGTCCAAATGTGGCGTTGATATGAATGTACACATAGATGACTCTCCCTAGAGTATGCACAGGCTTGGCACTTTTTAGTAGTATCATACATGATTTTAATAGGATTTTGTCTGTGGGTATTAGAGCAAAGTCGGCATGCGTTAAGCCTGTCACATTGGATACCAGACTTATCTATCAAACCAAATGCTTCCTATATATAAGAAAACAGCAAAATTAAGTTAAAATGCATGGATTTTGTAGATTTTAATCAAAATTTGGTAGCTTCTTTTATATTAGCAACGTGACCTTTGCATTCATGCATGACAAATAACAAAAATGGTGCATTGGCTGGCTGGTGTCATTTCCAATTTCCAATTTTGTTTTATCAACGTCTTCAGATAATAGATTTTAGAAAATAAATGTGATTTAAACTGATTTTGGACCCAAGTTCAAAACTTGTCAGCTAGATGGAAATGGACACGATACAGAACAGTTCTTCCCATTTTAGTGTGGTGGTATAATATAAAAGTACAAGCAACTTAAGGGGTCTGTTAAGGCTTTTATTTTGACTTTCTTTTTTGGCTTATAAGTCTAAAAATATTAAGTTACAGTATAAAAAGTATACATTTCTAGAAAGGAAATTTGACAAGGAATCTGTTTATGCTATTGGTTTGGTTCAAAAATGACCATATTTGCTAAAAATAGCAAAAAGCAGTGATTTTGCCTACACATGAAACGGGAAAGGTAACTAAAAAAATTGTTTCTGCCATTTTATCACATATCGTTTTTTGGAAACTGCACAAAATTATCTAGGATCGCATTTTTTATTTTTTCAAATAAAGCCGAATTTTTCGAAATATAATAAAAACCATGTTAAATGTGCCGTTTCCGACATTTATCTGCATCAATTTTGATAGAAACTAATGAATATCTTTGATTTTAGGACCTTAAATTGAAAAATGAGAAACGCGATCCTAGATTTTGATTTACTGTACATAATGGTTGAAAAATCTTTCCTTGTACTTTTTAATTTTTTTAGTTATGTTTCCCGTAAAAGTGAAGTTTTTTCATCAAAACTGAAATGGAGAAATCCCATGTTTAATGAAGAAATCGCACATTTTGACCTAAAATCCATGAATTTTGAGGTCTAAACTTTGGGCATCGGACAATAAAACTTATTATGTAATTGATATTATTGGTAAGTATTGTACTCAACTTTCAGATCCGAATTTAAGCTCCTTATGTTGTAAATATTGAAAGAAATCTAAAATACCAATGTTCAATTATTTGGTCTTTATTTACAATATTTACAAGTTAATTGCGGGAATATAACGCAACGCGTTCACCCGCGCACGCAGTACTTGTTATCGCGCAAAAAGGCACGCACATCAAAACACGCAACCTAAACGCAAAATATAGGACGCGTATCTATGCCCGTAATTTCCCGCCAACAGCCACGTATTTATTTTACTGTAAAATGTCAAAATGATCTTTTAATTTTACCTATAAATAAGTTTAAAAGTTTAGTTTTGTAGTATTTTATTGTCTGTAATAAAAGGTAACATGCTGAAGTATCAGAAAATGCAGAAAAACTAAATTCTGCTACCGAAAAAACGGCCGGGTTAACAGGCCCCTTAACAATGAAACTGCATTGGACAAAAATTTTAACTTTATTTGAGGATGATTTACACTTTATATGTTATAAAATAGCAGGCAATTACCAGATATCGGGAACATTTTGATCAAAACCTTCTGAAATATTTTGATATATAGGGTTTGAATTTGACAATGAAACTTTTCATGCTGCCATTATTACCGCTAATACTTCAAATGATGCAAAAATCTCAAAATATTTGGGGAAAAGTTTGGGGATGATGCTGAACTTGTCCAATACCGCTTTAACATGATTTGGTATCTAAACAAACACCTGTCCCTTGGTCACGTACAGCGTATATCAGATCTATCTATGACCCGGTCTATGAGCGTGATAAAATACAATCCTTTTGAATTATGGAAGGAAATTGTCAAGGAATTGGAAACCTCTGTTGTTTTGTCTTCAAATATGGAGCAAAATCTGGCAAGGGAAGAGGGCTGGCAGGCTGGGTATTGTTTTTAATATCTTTATCTGGGGTAGATAACTTGGCTTCCTGCTACCACCTGTCAGCCATGGCACAAGTAAAGCCAAAAAAAATTGTTTGTTTGTCCTCGCCCGACCAACCATCAAAATTTGGCCTGACCATGTGCTTTATAAAGTTTTTTTTTTAATTTTCCAACTCTTATTTGAGGATTTTTCATACAAAAATATACAAATATTCACTGAAAAAGTCTTTAAATCAGAAAAATATGATATGAATTGACATGAACTGTATTTACCAATATAGAAGACTCTTAAGAATCAGCAGTATATTGTTCTCATAAGTTAAGTTCATTGTTCACTTTTTCCATTCTTCAAGTTGAGTTTCATGTACATTTATTTACAAAATATATATATAAAAAGCCTACCTACCGACCCTACCTTTTCTGGAACCGTTATGGACAAACAAACAATATTTTTTTGGCCTAAGCTTCCACCTTGTAGTTGAGTTGATGTCCTAGGAGTGTCTAGCATTGATCACAGTTTTGGCTCAGATGAATTCTAGAGCATCATAATATATACACAGTAATCTTATATAGGTAGTAGGTTATAATGCCTTAGTTTAAGTCCCTAGTTTAAAAAGCCTGTAAATTCGCCAAAGTAGGATAGAATCTCAAATAAAACTTGCACTTAGAAGCATAAATGTTATGAAAACATTTTGAATTTTAAAAAAATGAAAATTTTGGAAATAGTCTATTAACTCAACTTTTCTTCTCTCAGTTACTTTTTCTTAAAACTTGAAGAAAAGTATTTGTATCTCCTGAAGCCAATGAAAATCTGAGATAAGTAAACCAATCTCAGATACATTATGTTCAAATGCAAGATACTGCTTACTCTTGAAGGCATTAGCAGATACATTATGTTCAAATGCAAGATACTGGTTATCTGGGGTAGATAACTCTGATTATTATCTGCCACGGTTAGTGATAAGACTAGGCCTTTCAATTCAGGTCCTAAGAGAGCCTGCTATTGATTATAATCTTAGTGTTGTGAAATCTGTATGATCAGAAAACAGAAAACTAAACAAAATCACTACCCAAATAATTATGTAACGATGGACAAAATTCTTACAAACGCTTAAAGGCCGCTTCATAGTTCAACCGGCCGCTGACCTCTTGCCATTTTCATCTGTAGCGCAAAACGAAGTTTGCTGCATTTACAGCTCGTTTGAGATGGACTGTCATATATAAACTAAGCCTTTAACCTAACCCACTACTACAGTCAACATATCCCTGTTGTGAATTCAACTTTTAACAACCAAGAGGCAAACGCCTTTAAGAAAACTTGAGCAGCGTTTTCTCTGTGATTTCCTTTGAGGGTCTGTCATTGATTTGTGTTTATCTCATAAAAGATAAAAACGTTACAGTTCTGCAAACCAATACTAACCATTGCCAGTGCCAATATTGGACTTGATTCTTTATTGTTAGAATCAGTGGCGTAGCTAGAGGAGGGGCCGTGGGGCATGACCCATCCGTCGGTTAAAAAACGTACCCGTCGGTAAAGTTGAGTCGACCTGCGGCCGGCGATACAGCACTCAATACAATTCTGTCGGTTCAGCTTCATATTGTGGCCCCCCCAGTTTCGAAAACCTGGCTACGCCACTGGTTAGAATCCTTACCTGATATATCTTAAGGGCCAGTTTTTACTTTTCATGGGCAATAATATATGTGACCCGTCATATCGAAAGGTACCTTAAGGTCGGCAAAATTAAAATTGATTTTTTGGTCTCATCTGAAAGATTATATTTTTATATTTTAAGCTTTAAAATTACACTTGCTTTTGGTTAATGGATGTTCGATTACAAAGTTACATCCAAATCGGTAAAAGGTATCGGGCTGATTCTGAAAACCAAAGTTCTGAGAAAATCAAGTTTAAAGTTTCTGTACTAGTTAAACGTGAATGGAGAAAGGATTTTTATCTCGTTTTTTAAAACATTTGTCTTATGTTTTGGATGTTGGAACCTAATTAATATGATAGAATACACTTCAAAGGTAACGTTTCTTATGAAATTAGAAATTCGACCTTGGACATGATTTTTGACTATGCTCAGCTTCAGTTACCTGTATCTCGTATTTACTATTCCGGTATTAAGGTACCTTTCGGTATGACGAGACACATATGTGACCCGTCATATCAAAAGGTACCTTAAGTTCGGCATAGTAAATTACGAGATACGGGCCATTGAAGATGAGCATAGTCAAAAATCACGTCCAAGGTCAAATTTTTAATTTCATCAGAAATGTTACTTTTGAACTGTATTCTATTACATTAATCAGGTTCCAACATCCAAAACATAAGGCCAAAGAAAAAAAGAACTCTGTCTCAGCTTCTCAAATTTTACCGCATTTCTCTTTTTTTTTAGGTTTTCAGGAGATTTTTTTCTCTTTTCTCACATCGAGAGAAAAAAAAAAGAAAAAATAGTGACCTAAAAATGTAATCAAATAAGATTTCCGCGTGCGCATAGCCTTTTTTGACTAAAAAAAACCAACAAACACGTAGCACTTGGTCTTGGGGTTTTTGGCCTAAGGAGCCTGAGACAGAGTTCTTTTTTTTTGGCCTAAGAAAAGTGTATCTAAAACCAAGATAAAAATCCTCTTTCCATTAAAGTTTTAGTTAATACAAAAAAATTAAACTAGATTTTCTCAGAACTATAGTTTTCAGAATCTGCTCGATGCCTTTTACCAATTTGGATGTAACCGAACATCCAATAACCAAAAGTAAGGTGTAATTTTAAAGCTTAAAATCTCAGCTTTCAGATGAGACCAATAAATCAATTTTGATTTTGGGACCCATAAGGTACCTTTCGATATAACGGGTCACATATGTGATGGCTCAATGTTGCAGCATTTTCAAAACTTTAAAATGACACCTTACTTGTTGAATTTAATTAAGGCGATCAAATTTTACAACAGAAAATCTGCTGGAAATTCTTATTATTTTCTTTATTTTATGCTGTCTATTTTCGTCAGTTTCTCAAAAAGGGTTTTGTCGCAAAGTCCCCCTTTTCAGGGTGAGTCATCACATATATGGTCACTCGCAAAAAAATATAAATATGACCTAGATGTTTGTACCTTTTGTTTGTACCTTATGGACAAGCAAGCAACATGTATCCAGTAAGCACAGCCAATCAGCCAGCTAAGTCAACATTGCTACCATAACCAGGCTACCAGCCAAGTGCAAGTGACTAATGTTTAATTGTTACTCAATTGGTAATGGTCCATTGAATCTTTCACTCGGCTAGTTAATGACAAGCGATTCCAGATTGGATCGCTCACGACGCTCGCTAAGTATGGTCTGGGCGGGTGTCTGGTCGGCCGTCAACATGAGGGGTGGTATCGGTATCAGCAGGATTCATGACGCCATAGGAGTGATAACTGTATGTGTTACTTAATAAAGCTGGATCATTTATAGACCTTCAAAATTGGGATATTTCACTTAGCGAAATCCTTTAAGGCAATTTGTGTCTAGCCAAAAGGTGCATCTATGTGTATTAGTCAGATTATTAAATATTTGCATATTTTTATTTCAGAAAAGTATTTTTAACATTTTTTCATTTTGACTTTTACTACTTTCATTCTATTTAAAGCGTTCACAAACGCTTGTAAGGGGGATCTGATGCCAAAAGGGGGCCATTAAAATTGTTAACCCTTGTAAGAAAAAAATTACCACAAATTTTCAGGTAAAAATTAAGTTTACATGCTTTTCTATGGGGTTGACCACTAATTTTTGTTGCAAAAAGGGGGCCCTTAAATTTTTTGAGGTCCAAAAAGAGGGCCCGAACATTTTCTGTGTTGATTTTTTTTGCATCAGCTCCCCCCCTTTCAAGTGTTTGTGAATGGTCCCTTATATTTATTAAAGTTATATTGCGATTGAACATTACGTTTCTACCATTTCTATACGCAAGCAAAGTCACCTTTTCCCACTCATTATACTTCAATTGGTCCCAAGTAAATTGAATGAGTTGTAACATGGGTGCCACAGGGGAAAGCTAATACATCAAAATACAAAGTTGAAAAACACATTTTGCTACATGTACCTCTTTTCATCTTGCCATCTGTTGTTTGGATCTGTCTTTGCTATCTACTGCAGATAGCAATTATACACAATGCTGTCTACTGCAGATAGCAATTTCACTCAATGCTGTTTACTGCAGATAGCAATAATGTGCTATCTACTGCAGATAGCAATTATTCACAATGCTGTCTAATCAACTGTAGATAACAAATACACACAATGCTGTCTACTTTCAGTGAAGTGTAACTTAAATAGTATCAATAATGTTGTCGCAATGTTGTCTATTGTAGACTACTACCTACTGTAGATGTAGATATTAATAAATTAGTTAAACTTCAAAAAACATGATCAATATAACTTAAAATTCATCCAAGCAGCATGGGCAACAGATTCTAACATCGTTTTGTTTCCTCCATTATAAGTGACTCATTGACTATAAATTGCCCATCTATTTTCACTATTCCCATCTCAATCTTACTCAATCATTTGCCAACTTATTGAATTTTTGTTACCCAATATGTTCAAATGGATGTGTAAGCTTACTGGTTGAACATGGTGATGAGTTATGTCTAAAGGTCGGTAAGCTTACCAAATCAATCATATCGAACGTAATAAAGAGGAAATGATGGAGTTTCATGATGCTCTGGTGTATTGTACAAAAGTACAATTTCAGATCTATTACTTTTTAGTAACAAAGGGCGCATAGGGAGCTTTAAAACTGCCGACAGTCCATAAATCATGAAAAAAACCTCATTGAAAGCCATGGATGATTTTATAGCTTTTATAAGTGGTGTTCCTGTATTAATGAAGGGATTGTTGATTAATTCCCATGACACTGAAGATGCATTGCCCAATTTTTGAAACTTTCTTCATTTTTAAAATTATCACTCAAGAAATTTAAATTTCAAACTAGTTTTTACTTTATAGACAGTTTTTGTAGTTTTCAGTTTAATACCAACTACCAAAAAAAAGTCATTACCATGTTAATGTAATTAAGATTAACAATAATTTTTGCTTATTTTTCCAAATGTTCAGCTTGAACAATAATATAATTTGGGGTTTATGAAAATTACATGAATAAAAGTTTGATACCAAAAATTTCTTTGAAATTTTGTGAAAAGGTTAAAGAAATCAGGTGATGTACCTTTGATTAAATTTTAAGTCTGATGACACTTTTGGTAGTCCAAGATTATTGATCATACAGGGTGTGCCAATAAAAACGCAAGATTTGAAAATAAAAATATTTAAAATATAAGCAGGCTATTTTTCTCATCAAAACATTAATGATATTAAAATAGAGCTTCTTCCCTTCATTATGCCATTTGTTTCATCTAATTCGGATATTCCTGTCCGGAGATACAGCATTTTCAAAATGGAGCATAAATTTCAATCTGGTCCGATTTGTGGTCATCGGATGAAGTATGTTAACATAGGATGATATGCATCCAAGACATTAGCCCCTATAAATTTAAACCCGCTAAATTAGTTTTACAATTATTTGTGGCTCAAAGATATTATTGATCAATTGTTTTCATTGAAAACAAAACAGATAATCGATTTGAAGAAAGAATTATAAGCAATTATTAAGCAGTTATGAAATTTAGTTTTAGCAGTCTCAGCTTTGCTGGTTTTAGTTGTGGTACTTCAGTCAGTGTCAGCTCTAAAATAAAACAAAAAATTCAAGGGCTTTCGTATTAACCTTTTATTATAAAAATGAATTGATAAAATGCGAGACTCGGAGGCAGTAGCTGCAATTGTAATTTTGGGGGAAAATTACATTGCGTATTTAATCAAGGTCCACATCATGCCAGATAATCAGAAACGAACTAACATTCCGGTTTGGGGAAACTTTGAACATGGTATTTGAATAGAAAACAATTGAAATCATTATTTCTGGTAATTGTAAAAGTTATTCTGACATCCTTTTTGGCGCTTTTGATATAACACTAAACAAAAATGCAAAGTAAGCGATAGAAGTTTTCATCTGCAGATGAAGTAACTTGTCATTTAATGTTTTGATTGCCACCTACTTTTGGTTATTGATCATGGAATTGAGATCAAGAAATCGGACCAACCCAATTTTTAAGGGCGTCGCAGAATTTGTAATAACTTCAGAATTAAACACTCAAATTTTACGAAACAAAATGCTATTTGAAGCTGAGATAATGTACAATAACATTTGATAATTATTTTTATTACATGTAGCCTTATTCTCTCAGAAAAAAATCACAAAAAATCTTGCGTTTTTATTGGCACACCCTGTATATATAAAATTGTTCAAGGTTTTAAGTAGTTGTGAATTTAGGTCCAAGTCCAATTTTAATTTTTGTTAAAATTGAACATATACACACGGCTATTATTATTATTCCTCAAATTCATGGCTAATTATGCAAACTTATAATTATATCCAACTGGATCCTTCATGTTCAGTTTAAGCCAATTTGAGGTATCTGAGGCTTTGAATTCACTGATTTCATGTTCATGAGAGTTCACTGCAGGCCCGTAGCCAGGATATTTACAAGGGGGTTGCGGATTTTCAAAAAGTGGACCTTTTGGAGGAAAAATTTCCCATTTTTGTTGACTCTAAACTAATTTTAGTGGTTTTGACAAATTGACACACAAAAAAAAAAGGGTTTCTAAGCCTTTTGTGTAGTATTTTATTAAGAAACAACCTACATGTATGTGTTTTTGGTGCTTTAGGTGTTCTTTCAGTGGACATTTAGGGAATTTTTGTGGATCTTTTTCGTGACATTGTCAATTTGGTTTTGGGGGATGCAATGCTTTTGTGTAGTATTTTATTAAGAAACAACCTACATTTATGTGTTTTGGTGCTTTATGTGTTCTTTCAGTGAACATTTTAAGGAATTTTTGTGTATCTTTTTCGTGACATTGTCCATTTGGTTTGGGGGAATGCAATGACCCCCCACCCTGGCCTGGTTCACTCTCCTGTACTAGATATACTGTTAAAATCTTGTGCGCCAATATTTTTATCAAAAGAAATTTCACCATTCCACATCAGCTTTGAGAATTATATTTTTGTAATACTTGAAAAATTAATTAAATTGATAATGGAAATAGGGAAACCATCAAATTATTATATCTTAGGAAAACCATAACAACAAATATAGTCTACACTTGAAAAATTAAGAAAATTACAGTACCACATAATGCTTTGAGTATGCAGAGATGAAGTCCAGAGTGAATAAATTTTCAAACAATAGTGAACATACTGGAATGCGGTAAGAATATCAGCAAACATGATTCATAAATATTCATGATTTAAGTGCATGATTCAATTAAGCTAATTAACCAAATTAAATCTAATATCAGATTCCAGGTGAATATTTGATTGTTAAATTAGATCATATGTGTGTGATTAATGACTTTTGTAATCAAATTAATAATCAGATCATCACATTAGTATATAGATATACACTAGCGGTTTAAAGTATTTCCGC
>JXSR01S005125.1:8098-19002 GCA_000969725.1 Ophiothrix spiculata
AAAAAAAAAAAGGATCGACCTACCGACCCTCCAAATTTTTGGTCATTAAGGGCAAACAAACTTTTTTTTTTTGGCCTAATTCATCTCCACCAAAAAAAAAATATTTACGAAGGATTACATCTTGTCAATGGTCTTTGCCTGTCGTGCGGAAATATTATTGTACGGTTAAATAGTTTTCAATTGTTCCCCTAACAAATTTGTAGAGTAGAATTAGTTAACTAAAACTAAAACTGAAAGCCTGATAAATTTTTGATTGTTTGAGGTCCAACGATTTGTTTACGAATCTTAAACTGAAACATTGAACTCGATCATTGTTAATTAATGCGGAGAGATGTTATTTTTCATATTTTCAATATGTTTTCATTTTAAAGGTTTCAAAATGTTCAAAATGTAGAATCAAGTATGATCCGATTCCAAGAGAACTTGAATGGGGATGGGCCATTTTCAAATGTCCTTGTGGCGCTGAATTTGGGTGAGTATAGGTAGAAGCCCGGAGCAAATGGTGATGTATGCACATTAAAACGCATTGCAATTACGAATTGAAACTTAAAACAAGTGAGAAAATCGCGTAAAGAAAGCCAAAGTGACTGGCAGATGAGAATTAGGTTATAAGTTAGAATGTGAAAGTCCACCTAAACGAGCCGTAAATGCAGCATACTAGTCAAGGTCGTAATTTGCCGAAATTGATATTTTGACACAATCATAATCCTTTTGCTTACTTTAAAACACAATCATTTCAATAAAATGTATGGAAATATAAAATACGGTATATCTTATATCGTATATTTTGAGGACAATGAACAGAAAATATAGGGCTTACTGATCTTTGCACGAATTTATCTCAGTTATAGACCGACCTACACTGACGTCACTAACTACTACAAAATGGCAGATATCGTTTCTACCACAAAATTGCGGACTTCATCTTCCAAAAGTTTTCAGTTAAAAATCTCGAAAAATTGATCATCTTGGCACATCATTTGAGACTTGCCAGTAAAACAATGTATTCTATTTTTCTGATATACTGGTTTCAAAACATAACAAGTATCACTCTAGAAAATTACAATTTATCTGATCGAACGCAACACATGGAAAGAGGAAAGTATGATTTGTTTATGTTCGTCACGACTGTACAGTAGTACAATACTGCGATTATTACCGCTACGAACAATGACCGCTACTCACTACTGATGTATGCTACATCCGGGAACTTGAGTCAGAGTAAGAGATAAATCACCCGGATGCGTAGATGGCACTATACATTTTACTTCCTGACAACCTTTGACGGACCAAAACTTGACTTCTGGAAACCGAGTGAAGTTCATTAAGGTGTCATTTTGATCCTTATAACATGCTTAGAGGCTGCGTTTACGGCTGTTTTGGGATGGACGGGCACAAATATGGTATGAAGTAAAGTGATAAAATTAGAGCATTTTAATTTTGTTTTTCGACAGGCCTATGTTTTATAGTTGCTGGGCTCCGTAAGCCACGGTGCCATGTCCCTCATTTCGTCGTTTGTATACGCTATAATACGCCACAAACGCTAAAAAAAATTGAAAAAATTCAGACCCAATCGGACTGGGCTCCTATAAAGAGAGAGACTTGTAGCTATTCCCTTTATCATGTTTATTTTGCAATTAAAGAGTGTTGGAATCATTTGGTTTTCTTTAATTTATTTTCGTTTTTACTTTACGATGTGTATCTGATATCAGTGGTTGGGGGCAGATGGGCAAGACTGAGTCCAACTGTTTCAAATGCGGTACCAGCGTTAAACCAAATAACATTCCGCTACCAGAGAAGAAAGGACCACGAAAGTCTAGAAGCCAACACCAATGCAATGCTCCAAATTGCCACAACCGTAGCAATGAAGGGAATGGAACAGGTAAATGTTATCACATTCGAACATAATTGGCGTCATCGTGAAGCCGTGGGTCATAGCTGCATTAAGCTTAGTGTTTTTCAAGGATGTTCTCAATATCATGTATTGTTTGTATGTGTTTTGTAGATAATTTTGATGATATTGAAATAAAAGTTTGAATGTCGTGGCTTCTGCTGCACGACGAGTTGGAGAGCTCGTGTGATCTCGCGGAACACCGCAAGACTCAAAATCATTAGGTCGTGACTCGTGAGTTCGAGCCCAGCTACGGCCAACGAATTATGTCCTTGAGCAAGTGATTTTATCTTCACCGTCGACGTGATTATGTAACTCACCCAGTTACTGGATCAAGCACGTCACATGACAACAGTTAGTGCAATACTTTTGTGTGGTGATCAGTTCGATCATAGTTCCAAACTAGAAAGCGTTATCCAGTTTTCTGGGTGATTTGTATGGTTCATCGGACTTGAAAAAAGTTGATAACATTGTTTAAGGCTACAGTCCCTAAAAACGTCTCTCTCGGCTAAAAGTCATGTTTACTGCAAGTTTTTACCTACTTACACCTATTTTGGCGTTCATATTGAATAGAGTCTTTAGTTTATACATGGATATTTACCAGTGATTTCACGTCCATTATCAAGGTCAAAATGACGCCTAAAGACTACGTCGAAAAAGTTGACCCTTTTTCGCCGAAACCTCATAATTTCATGATGTTCGAACAATTTTGAATTACAACTCTGAGTTCGCCCTGTTTGAGCTGTGAATTGCCTCTGATATACGCATTCGCATAATTAACTTACAAATTGAGCATTCCAATGAGAAAAAATTGCAATTTTTATGTAAACAAAAGAAAAATACGGCATTCTAATGTTTATGTTTTAGATTTTAGTTCACGATCTCAACGCTGCCTTGATAGCTCAGCGGTAGATCTCTCGCTTCGTAATGCATGACTAACCCCTGCCATAATCCATGGTTCGAGTCCCCGCAATGGCAGTGGAAACTATTTATCTTTTCATGATTAAAATATACAGTAGTTAGGATTCACATTTTCCTGAGCAGATAGATTCCCTTTACCCTTAACTTGGATATGATTCAAGAGGCCAACCAATAACATGTTTTGTGAGCTCCACTTTTACTGTAATGATTTCGTGGTGGCTAAATATTTTACTCTTAGTCTTATACGTCTTGTCTCATATTTATGAATGCAAATCCATTTTCTTCTCACGATGCATATATTAATGGTCCGAACATTGTCGGGTCACTAAAACTTTAATTTTCCTTGTGAATTGTATTCAGGTCCATGGAATCAGCAATGCATCCATCCCAAGTCACGTAGTGTGGTACCAATGGGAAGTCGGAAACACATTAGCACTGGTTCTACTATTGACACATTCCTACCACAAAACACTCACCCAAAAGAGACCATATTTGCACCACCATTGGGCGGTATTTCCGAAGAAGAAGAGGAGGACGATTAAAACACAAGCATTTTATAACAAAATATCGCGCCAAAAACACTGAAAGCTATACTGAACATATTGGTATTCTGACTATTTTTGCGATAGCAAGAAAAACTTCAGAATATTCACGTTTTGAGATAATTAACCCTCATCTAACTGACGGTGCAACCCCAACCCCTTAAGGTTTTCTTCTCCTGATGCATAAAAACGCAAAAGCAACTGACCAAAATCATTTAAGTAATCTCTCTTACCATGTTTACACCCTGCAGCACCAAAGTTAAGTGAGGGGTTCTTTCTACCCTTTGAAATTTTAATTAGTTGCCTTTAGGCTGAATATATGTGTGCTATGAAGTTTAAATTTACAGGACATGTTAAAAAAATGTAATTTTCCTTATTTATCAGGGGGAGCGGGTTGGCGCAGCGGTAGTTCCGTCGCCTTGCACCAATGAGGTCCCGGGTTCGAGCCCCGTGCCCTGCGCTTTATGTGCATTTGGTTTTCGGTCCATGCTCGCCTCCGCAGGTTTTTCTCCGGGTACTCCTGTCTTCCTCCTGCATTCAAAACTGAATTTAAAAAACATCTTGGAGCCCTGTTGAAGATAAGCTTCCTTAAGCTTACTTGGTACCAGTACCAAGCGGGGTTTCCATGGCAAAAGCCTAAACAAGGTGATTAACAAGAAACCAGATGAAAATGTGATATTTATTCTACTGCTTTTACAGTAAATAAGTAGTCCATTTTGCCGAAAATCACGATCAAGTACATTATGACATTGTAATTACGTAATACCTTGTTCGATTTTAGTGATCTTAGTATCATTGGATAGAAAAGGGAGGGCCATACCGACCATTTCCAGCACAATTCAGGGGTAATACTGGAGTTCAACATCCGGGGCATCTTCCATCCCTTGGTTAGATGAGGGTTAGTGGGGTAATCCCGAACGCCTTTACTTTATAGCCTATAAGTTGACAGCAAAGCAAGGTTTACCAAGGATAACCTTATCAATACAAAGTGGAAGCATTACCCTAGCTAGACATATGGTTTTACGTACTAAACTTTAATATAAAAGAAGTTATGATCCAAACAAAAAACTGGCGATGTTCGGGATTACCCCGCGGCCATGGGGTAATCCTGAACGTGGTTTTTCAATAGCAAGGTTCATATATGGAGCAAAAATGTCATTTTCTGTTTCATGTAGCATAAATAAAATAACAACCATATTGAGAAGCTCAGTAAGTGTTTCAAATTTATCATCTTAATTGGTCGCGCCGATACTGGTTGCCATGGAAACGGGGTTTCATTCGGGATTACCCCAATCCAAGCAAATTTTGAAAATCGGATATTTTCAAAACAAACATAAAAAAATATTTCTCTAATCGTTGGTTTTTCCAACTATATGGACTCATGAACCTGTTAAACTAAGCAAAATTTACACTTCCTCTTCCTTTAGATATTCGATATCCCCGAGAAAATTGTAGTTTAAAAAGTGAGTTTCGCGAAAAATCGTTTTTTGCAATTCTCGCGAGAATATACAAGATTTTTTTCTCGGTTACTTAATGTTTGGTTTCAGTCCACTTATAGCTAACACCATATGGTAGTTACAAAATATCCCCATCTCACGTTTTTCTGAAATCACGGTGTTCGGGGTTACCCGCCACATAGCTCTCTGTGGCATAATATAGGGGAAGTTGGGGTGAGTTGGCCCTCGAGGTGAGTTGGCTCATTAAATTATTACTTAAATTACCACAATTTACTGTAATTTAGCTCAAATTTTGGCGGCCATTTTGAATTTTTGAAAGCAGGAATTCAGGGGAATAATTTATAGATGTTTGAATAAATGGTTTAATGGTTAAAACCTGGTATCCCAATCTTCATACTGAGATTTCATAATCATGATCAAAATTGCTAAAGATCTGTGAATTTTTGCCTACATACGGTAATTATGGCGGCCATTTTGAGAATCACCCTCTGGACGGAAATGTGTAAAAATTAATATTTAGTCAGCAGGCACCTTTACGGCTTAAATAATGATGAATTAAATATAAATTAAAAATAAATAGCTCCAAATACCGTCCCATGTTGTGAATACTAATGCCTATTTTGAACGATAGCAATATATATGAAATGGCAGCAATTTTGAATCTGGCGGCCATCTTGAAAATGTAAAAATAAGTGAAATATGACGAATTAAGACATTTGTGATTCCTATTTGTCATTTTTACCTCCGACAAACGATTTACCGGTATGGTAATCCTGCAAAATTGATAAAATGTTGATTTTTCTAATTTCAGGTGATAATGGCGGCCATTTTGAATTTTCAAGATTGCTGCCATATTTGAAAAATGCGAAAATGGCTTCCATCCTAGAATGATTAGCATAAAATTCTCTACCTTCAAGCCAATTTTCATGCTTTTATACCAAACCTCCGACACAATTTCATCAAAAACCTGCAAAAATATCCTCAAGTATTGCGGGTTTTTCTCAAGATGTTTGAAACTATTTTAAATAATGTCATAGGGTATCAACACGCTTAAATTTATTAATACAGTTTATAAATATCTCACATATAGATTCCTGTCCTCCGATTGGTTAAAAGTGAGGGTCCGGATTTAACTAGGCCCTATAAATTTACTATGCCCGGGGCATATTTTTCACTAGGCTCGCTCAATGCATTTTGCGTCGTGTAACTACACGAGCTTCACGTGCCCGACTATAATAAACTCACCAGGTATACACTGTATGCAGCGTCCCAAGAAGGAGCATTCGCACAGGGGACCAGCGGCTTAACGTGACTATCCGAACCACGGAGCAATGAGAGTAAAGTTTCTTGCCCAAGAAAACAAGGCCAGACGTAAACCGCCTGGCCCGGGGCTCGAACCAACAACCTCTGCATTACGAGACCCGTGCTGTAACTGCTTTGCCACGCTGGGGTCAAACACGCGCTGCAGTGCGTAAGCTAGTTATCTTGTGCGCACAATACGACGCAGTCAGCACTGAAAGGAGAAACAAATATCGTAAATTATCGTCGAGCGCCTTGAGTGCTAAAATGGTTCTTTTACTTGAGGATATTTTTGCAGGTTTTTGATGAAATTGTGCGGTTTTGTATAAAAGCATGAAAATTGGCATGAAGGTAGAGAATTTTATGCTGAATTATTCTAGGATGTGAGCAATTTTTGCATTTTTCAAATATGGCGGCCATCTTGAAAATTCAAAATGGCTGCCATTATCACCTATTGAAAAGACAAAAATCAAAATTTCATCATTTCGGCAACATTACCATACATGGTTTGAGTTAGAAATGACAAACATGAATCACAAATGCCTTAATTCATCATATTTCACTTATTTTGAAAATCCAAGATGACTGCCAGATCCAAAATGGCCGCCAATTGGCATATTGCCATCATTCAAAATAGGCATTATTCACAACATGGGAAGGTTTGCAGAGTGATGTACTTTATTTTTATTTTTAATTCATCATTATTAAGGCCATAAAGGTGTCTGCTGATGAATTATTAAAATCAAAATTGCCGCCATAGTTACCCTCTTTAAGCAAAAATAACAGATTTTTAGCAATTTTGATACCAAAATCATGATTATGAAAATTATGAAGGTCCAGATATCACGTTTTAGCCATTAAATCATTCATTTATACAAGAATTAGTACTTTATAGCATTTTCGCCTGATTTCATGCTTTCAAAAATTCAAAATGGCCGCCAAAATGACTTAAATTGAGCTAAATTACAGCAATTTGGGGTAATGTAAGCAATAAAAACCACTCAAGTCATATTTTAAAGCACAATTTTGCTTTTATTGCATTTGTATTTAAGTAATGCTTCTTTATGAATAAAATCTGCCAATCTGCAATGAGGGCGCTGTTCAAAATGGCCGCTACAGAGGCTCAAAATGAGCAAAAAGTGCCAATTTAGGATAATTTTGGCATAATTTTGACTTTAAAACACCCAAATATACGATTTTCAAATTGAAAATTGCACAATCAGAGGCAAAAACACATGTATCCTTGCACAAACTAAAATTTCAATGCAGAAAAATCTATGATGTTCATTTATGGAATTCAAAATGGCCGCCAAAGTGCCAAAATATAGGTTAAAATATGGTGCATTTTAGGTACTTTGAGCACAAAATTGAACAAAACAAATATTTTTATGATGTATAATAATTTTTTTGCCATGAAAAGACATAAATGGGATCGTCAGATGTAGTTATTGACTTGCTCTTGAGAAAAAATTACCAAAACCACTGCAAATTTCTGTTCTTAACTCAATATAAACCGAAAAAATCCCAAAATTTCGCAAAATGTTATATTTTGGGGTCATTTTGAAGCATTTTAGGCACGTTTGGAGCTATATTGGCGGCCATTTTGAATATGTGAAATTCAGCAGTAGTATGATCTTGAGTGGTTTTTATTGTTTAAATTACTGCAATTTAGCTCAATTTTAGTCATTTTTGGCAGCAATTTTGAATTTTTGAAAGCATGAAATCAGGCAAAAATGCTATAAAGTACTAATGTGTGTATAAATTAATGGTTTAATGGTTATAACGTGATATCTGGATCTTCATATTTTTCATAATCATGATTTTTGTATCAAAATTTCTAAAAATCTGTTATTTTTTGCTTAAATGGGGTAACTATGACGGCCATTTTGAATTACGCCCTCTAGACGGAAATGTGTCAATTTGAATAATTCATCAGCAGACACCTTTATGGCCTAAATAATGATAATTAAAAAGAAATTAAATTACATAACTCAACAAACCTTCCCATGTTGTGAATAATGCCTTTTTGAATGATGGCAATATGCCAATTGGTGGCCACTTTGAATCTGGTAGCCATCTTGGATTCTCAAAATAAGTGAAATATGATGAATTAAGTAATTTGTGATTTATGTTTGTCATTTTTAACTCAAATCATGTGTGGTAATGCTGCCGAAATGATGAAATGTTGATTTTTGTATTTTCAATAGGTGATAATGGCGGCCATTTTGAATTTTCAGGATGGGCGTCATATTTGAAAAATGCAAAAATGGCTCCCATCCTAGAATCATTCAGTATAAAATTCTCTACCTTCATGCCAATTTTCATGCTTTTATACAAAACCGCACAATTTTGTCAAAAATATCCTCAGGTATTTTAACCAACCACAGGACAAACATCTATGTATTCGGTATATAAAACGAATATTGACTGCTTTCTTTTAGTTCGCGGGGAATGGTTTAAATTATTCCCCCACGGTGATGAATATGTCCTCAGCTTTGTTTCGGGTATATTCATGGTTTTGAGGTCACCTCCGGAAAATAATTTAAACCATGCCCCTCAAAGCAGTCAATATATAAAATAAAATATACGTCGAAAGTGCCAACTCGCCCCACATGCGGGGCGATTTGGCCCACCCAGTGGGGTTAGTGGGCCCTATTTACAAAAAAAAAAAAAAAACAGACACACTCATTTTACCGTGAAGCATCCCATGCAAACGTTTATTTGAAGTGAAGCAGGAGCGTGTGCTGCATAATAATATTTCCTTTAAGGATGAATTACCATAATAAATTCAAACAAGGTCGATCTTTTAAAAAGATACGTTGTAGCCCGCTGTGTTATCTGCAGCTTTTAAGAAAATTACATATTGGAATATAGAAAGATGAATGTTTTGCGATTGATTTATGTAGATTATTGACAAATGGTTGCTTTGGATGGAACAATGGCTTTAACCCTTGTTATACGGAGCGATGTTCAGCAACATTATGTATACGAAGGAGGGGGTTGTTGCAACCCCCCCCCCCTCTCATTTTTTTTATAGCGAAGCCCCAATGCCCCTACATGAGGTACCAATGAATAGGTATTATAGATCCCCTCTTTCTATGGACACCAAACTCAAGGTCATTCAATAATGTATGACGTCACGACGTTATAAATACCGAAATTTGGAAAATCCGCATATGTATTGAAAATATAGGCAATAATCAAACATTTCTAAAAAATCATAGGAATATTCGATTTTCATGCGTTTTTGTCTCGCCTGAAAATTTTCAGAAGAGATATAGCGATCCTATTTTCTGTCCGCCGTCCGGAGCATATCTCGGAAACCGCATGCCCTACGTTAATGATATTTGGTGACTGGGTAGACCCGGAGCCGAACTGGATCTAGCGACAATTTCGGCGCAAAATATGCTAATTAAGTACCTAATTTGCATAATTTATGCGTAAAATGCTTTAAATGGGATATTTTACAAACCGTGCACCCTACATTCATGAAATTTGGTGGATAGGTGAGGATAGAGCTGCGCTAGTGCAGCTGCAATTTGAGCGCGAAATATGCTAATTAAGTACCTAATTTGCATAATTTATGCATAAAGTGTAGCTTATTTTTCAACTTTGTCCGATTTCAAAGGTTAAGGTGTCAAATTTTTTGTCTTGGACCAGCAATCAAAAGTGTCAATGGTGACCCCGTCGTCCGACCTTTCCCTGGGGGTCAAAGGTCAAAAGAAAGGTCAAATTTTCAACTTTGTCCGATTTCAAAGGTTGAGGTTTTAAATTGTTTGTCTTGGACCAGCGATCAAATGTGTCAATGGTGACCGTCCGACCTTAAACTGGGGGTCAAAGGTCAAAAGAAAGGTCAAATTTTCAACTTTGTCCGATTTCAAAAGGTTGAGGTGTCAAATTATTGTACTTCTTGGACCAGCGATCAAAAGTGTCAATGGTGACCCCGTCGTCCGACCTTTCCGTTGGGGTCAAATTTTCAACTTCGTCCGATTTCAAAGATTAAGGTGTCAAATTGTACGTCTTGGACCAGCGATCAAAAGTGTAAATGGTGACCCCGTCGTCCGACCTTTCCGTTGGGGTCAAATTTCAACTTTGTCCGATTTCAACGAAGGTGTCAAATTGTTCGTCTTGGACCAGAGATCAAAAGTGTCAATGGTGACCCCGTTGTCCGACCTTTCCCTTGGGGTGAAATTTTCAACTTTGTCCGATTTCAAAGATTAAGGTGTTAAATTGCGTGTCTTGGACCAGCGATCAAAAGTGCCAATGGTGGCCCCGTTGTATGACCTATCCCTTGGGATCCACCCCACAACTGTATGATTAAGTATAGGCGGTCGATACGCAGGCGAGACTACTGGTTCGCGAACCATCTTGTTTTGCTAAATAATGTAGATAATCACTAGTTTTACCTAAAAACAAAGTGTGAAATCAATATCTGTCATAAAAAAGGCTAAAAAAGAAATTTTTTAAATCACGGAGTTACACCCGGTACCCCTGACCTCTGAACTTTGAACGGACACTGTAACCCCCCTGAAGGTGGTAGGGTAGATTTTTTTCCCGCTAAAATAAACGTAAAGGATGAACTTAGAGGTACAGAGAGTCATTTAGCGCTACTTCAAAAGAAATGTAAGTGTCAGAAAAAATTTCGGTAGGGGGTTGATACAACCCCCTCCTTCGTAGAACTAGGGTTAAAATTTACAGGTTACATTTTAAAGGTTTGTTCAGCAACCCACCTGTGCAAACTAAAAATCAGAATGAACAAAGAAGGGTTTTTTTAGATCAAGTATTTTTATTTCT